>BGPT01002348.1:110015-133239 GCA_003297045.1 Symbiodinium sp. clade C Y103 | reverse complement strand
GTGAGTAAGTTGTGTGTGAGTAAGTTGTGTGTTGTCAAGTTGTGTGTGAGTAAGTTGTGTGTGAGTAAGTTGTGTGTGAGTAAGTTGTGTGTGAGTAAGCTGTGTGTGAGTAAGTTGTGTGTGAGTAAGTTGTGTGTGAGTAAGTTGTGTGTGAGTAAGTTGTGGGTGAGTAAGTTGTGGGTGAGTAAGTTGTGGGTGGCGGACGGGCGGCCGGAGGCGGACGGGCGACGGGTACACAACAAAAAACAACAACCCCACACAAAGATGTGGGGAAAAANGGGTGAGTAAGTTGTGGGTGGCGGACGGGCGGCCGGAGGCGGACGGGCGACGGGTACACAACAAAAAACAACAACCCCACACAAAGATGTGGGGAAAAACTGATCTGAAGTTCACTGATGATGGTTCGATATTCATCATCCAGCCGGCTATTCGATCTTGTGCATAGCCACGGATCCAACACCTTCCAGTGGAGATCCATTGAGATCCGATTCGTCTCACCGCTACCTTTTCTTTTCCCACTGATGTGATGGTTTGGAAAAAAGAGCTGATGATCTTTTCGATGACACCCAATTGTTCCGCCTTTTGTCAAGTTTAAGAAACAGAAACACTTGAAGTCAGAGAGTACCATTACAATGCCAGAAATGCCGATAAAACACGGAAAGAATCGCCCACTCCATTTACCAACCTTTGACACAGCTGCACCAGCGCGAGGGGTGGGGACCAAGGATTCCTTGCTGGAGGAAGAAGCTCAGGCTTCCAACAATAGCTGGTTTTAAGGGAGATGCCTACAAAAATGGTCAGGGAACTGGTTGAAGGGTGTACCCTTTGGTACTCAAACATGGCTAGCTGGGAAATATCCTCGAACCCAATGGAGGTTTACAGCAGGGGAAGTCATCTATAAATGGTGGATTTTCAGCTGCCATGTGTGATTACTGGAGGGTATAAATTGGGGGTTCTGGGCTCCAACACTGTTCTTTCTGATTCGACGGTTTTGCTCGATGAAATCGAATACAACTGCTTCTGAAAATTGGAGAGACCCCAAGTCACCGATGGCGGCGTGATAACAAATCCGATAGTTTGAACTTTGAAGCTTGAGGATAGCTTGAGGTCCTTTGACCTTTTGAAGCATTCTGAAAAACGAATTGGCTCAACTTTTGATGGATTCCAACTGGGACAAGGACAGAAACATATTATTTTCATGAGGAGTTGATTCTTTCCTTGCTCCCAGCAACATTTTTCAAAGGGGCACAGAATCCGACGGTTTCAACTTCCCATTCATTTCCCAGGTTTGAAAAAGGGCAATCCATAAACTGGCCACTTGGTGGGTCCAATCCAAGTACTTCTGACCATGATCTCAAATCATCAGACTAAGCATCCTTTTCAAGGCTGGTTCGTAAAAAGCCAGCACCCAGTTGGGGCAGAAGCAAAGAAGGGTTTGACCAAGAATTATGTGGTTGAATTTATGGACAATTTTAGATTATTCCCGTCAACAAATTAGATGTGTAAATAACCATTGAGAAGGTGTTGGTTAAATCCCTATCTATACCAGCATCTCATCTCCATCATTCTTATATGATATTCCTATCATTACATGGTGTCGAATATCATCGATTATTCCCATATCATATTGATAGCCTGTTGATCCAAAATCCCCATGTAAATATCCAGTTATTCCCATGATGACTGCATATGTAGATTGATGCCTTTTGGTCAAATCCCTGTGATATATTCCCATGTATTGCGATATTCCGATATTATACCCAGATTCCACCAATGACTAATGATATAACTACTAGATTCCCAATTCCAATTCCTATTAGCCATTATTATAGATTCTCAGTTCTGAAGTATGGAGTTGTGTTACTCCCGGATTTCTGAAGTGATCCAAGTCTCATTGGATTGGTTTTGAGGGAACATTGAAACCGGAACGACGGGGAAACACCAGCCAGTGTTCCGGGGAAGATTTTCTCAACCAAATCAATCCAACAATCCAATGAAAGTCCACCTTCCATATTTTCGAAGTGATCTAAGTGATCTGCCTCCGTCCGCCAGAACCACTCGGCCTTGAAGTTCCACCTTTGCCGCAAGAGTTCCTGTGTCGCAGTCATCGACACCGGTTCTAACATCATTGCCATGCCGAACGAGGCGGTCAGGACCCGAATGAGGGCTGCCCCCCACAACCGGGGTCTGAGAGGAATTCCAATGGGGGGCTTGGAATTTTGAGACATTTTGTGGAGGATTTTTTTGAGTGGTTCAAAAGATGGTGCATTTTCCGATCATGGTTTCACCAGTTGCATGATCATGATGGATTTTCAGATGTAAATCATGGATGAAAAAGATCTCAGGAACCAAGGGACAAAAGTATTTACCAGCCATGTGGCGTTGGAGAAACTTGAGACCTCAGTCGGCCATTTAGTCAATTCATGGATGCTTTGATGATTGTTTTGGCCATCCAAAATAGAAGTGGATCTTGTTATGTAGGTCTTAGTTCCTGGAGCTTTGATATACCTATACATTGGACAAACCATCTACGTGACACTCTGAGTTCGATTGTATCATCAAAGCTGTGGTTAGATCTGGCCTAGTGATTGTCTACATGAATCGGATTCCAGAGGAGTAGCCTACTTAACAATCATGGGAAATAGGAGCTCCCAAATTGAAGAGCTTGAGGCCGCGATGTCTGATGTCACAATCTCTCAGGAGCCTGTCGAAGATGTTGGACGTCCAAACAGATTGTTCCAACTTGGCACAACTTCCCAACCTCCACTTTGTGTCAGCGCCTCAGACTTCTGCTTGGCTGCCCACATGTCCCATTAATTTTTAGAATCCATGTTTCATCGTCATAGTTCCATGTCCAGTTCAGCACCGAAACTACAAAAAGACACGCAGCTTTTCATCATTTTTCATCTCAGTCTTCACGGTTTCGCCATGTCTCACTATATCTTGCACCTTGTTTCGTCACCAATCCACAAAAAGAGCTGAGGTTGGGTGAGGACATGCACATTTCCTTACCTCCCTCTGCCTACATCATGAAGGTCAAGCTACCGCGCCTCAAGGAGGAGCCGAAGCCCGACGAAAGCAGCGACGGCAGCGACGGTTCGGGCGAGACGCAGAGCGGCGGCGATGGCGCGCAGCTGGCGGAGACGGAGATGGGGTCGGAGCAGAGGTACCAGGCGATGGTGGAGTCCTTCTTAGAGGAGCTGGTGAAATGGCGAAATGCAACGGCAGGGTCTGAGAGATGGGTAAAGATGGTAAAGTCTTGCATTCAATGGGCAAATCTATGGGCATCTCACTCCGTTACCAGATGAAAATACATGAAAATCAAGTTTCGAGCTTTCCATGTCGAGACGTTTTGATGGGAAGGTCTTTTGTTACAGGGGTTATTTCCCTTCAACTTGCCAGGAATAATAGCCATCTCCCAACTTGCAGATCGACCCTGAGAATGAGGCTTTTTAGAGGTGTTTGTGGCCTTCCAACCCCCAACTCATGGCAGGATCGTCCTGTTTGTTGGGGTATGGGGCTACTAAATCCGTATCTTTCATGCTTAAATCATGCTTAAATCCATATCATTTGACCCACACCCTCTGGTAGTTTAGCAGTTTGCGACTGGAAAATCATCATCTTCAAAAATGCTAAATCAGCAAATCATCTTTCCCAATCTATTGGACCATCTGTACGATAGCATACCATAGCTATGTCTCACAGTACCCGGTTTGCGAACTGGAAAGTATTCGATTTCAAGGTGAATCATCTATGAACGGGATAGTTATATGGGTATGAATCTCCAAGACTTGCTACACTCTTTCATTCACAGGGCAAAATTGGTCCCCCACCCCCAAAATTCTGATGAGTTCTTACATTCTAGAAAAAGAATCACCGTTCTTGATAGGTAACTCAGCTATAAACTGGATCAATGTTGATGGGTGCTATATAAACCATCAATCCATATGGGTGGTTCATTACTGCTTTATACTAACCATGATTCATGGTTGCCCATACCATCAAGGCTACCCCCAGCCGTTCCTGCAGGACACCTTCCGCGAGCATGGCCTGGATCTTCGGGCGGTGTTACAGGTGGATGTAGCGCAGGCCTTGAGGAATTCCTCCACCCTGTGCCCTGGTGAGAATCTGACGGGACGGTTCAAGATGATCCAGAAAATCACCAGAAAAAATGTGAGAAAAAACAACATGGTTTGATACCAAACATTCGCAAAACATAGAGTATCATTATTTTTTTCATTACATTAATCATTATTATGATGGTTGGAACATGTTGGAACAATTGAAGTTGGAATAATCTCGGCCAGCACTTGTGCTATGCCCGCCACTCTTTTGGGATGATTGTCGGGAACCTCATTTTTGCTGACCTTTACAGTACTTTGTGGCCTTCCACTATTTTNACTTGTGCTATGCCCGCCACTCTTTTGGGATGATTGTCGGGAACCTCATTTTTGCTGACCTTTACAGTACTTTGTGGCCTTCCACTATTTTGAATGGTTCAACATGATGTCCCTCACGTGGCTTCGTGGGGCACGGGATTGTTGACCCTCCGCGGGGTTTCTCTGGCGGCTGCAAACGCTGTTTTCAACACTTTTTACATAGACCCTGAAGAAAACCTAGAAAAACCCTAGGCAAAACCCTAAATTAGCCCAAAAGAAACCCTAAATGAACCCTAAAGAAACCCTAAAGAAACCCTAAAGAAACCTTAAAGAAACCCTGCAAAAACCATATGAAGTGTATGTAATGAAGTACCTGGTGGGTGTAGCGCACGTGCTGCGGGAATAATTTGTACCCAAATTTACAGCCAGAACCATACCAAAAATTGGCAACTGGAGTGTCCAAGAAGGTCACCGATAGGAATTCGGCGAGTAGGGGGTTTCAATTTTTTCGGAACCAAAGGGATGTTTTTTGTCGCCCCCAAGAAGATAGAAGAGTATATAAAATCTTAGGAAACCAGTGATAATTTATGATAATTCACATTCTACCTTTTTTGGGGAGGACTATATACACATCAGGACGCCTAAGGGTGCTTAAATTTACATGCTGAATGAACTGATCAAATCTCCTTGGGTCATGCAGATAGCCCAGAAATCGGACGCCCTGAGCAGGGACCACCACTAGTTTAAGCATGCTATTCATCAGAACTGGCCCCATCTATGACTTTTCCAAACTGCTGTGCTGATTTTTGGCAATACACCAGACCCGGAAAGGTAATGGATTGGACGGTTCGATCTACTGAATCTACCGGTTTCGCACCCAAATGCTGGAGATTTCTTCGTTGCCGAGGTGCATGCCTGCCATCGTTCCCTTAGATCGTGAAACTCAGAAGGGCACCCTGTTGGTGGAGTGCCCGGCATGTGCGAGCAGACGTGGGTCCTTGGTGGGTTGGAACGTTTGCCAAACGGAATCTCGAACCACTGGAATCATTCAATATTCTCAGCGAGAATGTCCTTGGCAGAGTTGAAGTGGCAAACTGCCCAGTATTTGACATTTCTTTGGCCTACCATTGTTGATGCATGTTGACGCTGCATTTGCGTGTGCAGTGAGCAATGCATCCCTGGAAGCAACTATG
This sequence comes from Symbiodinium sp. clade C Y103, assembly GCA_003297045.1. Lineage (NCBI taxonomy): Eukaryota > Dinophyceae > Suessiales > Symbiodiniaceae > Cladocopium > Cladocopium sp. clade C. The sequence goes on along the minus strand of BGPT01002348.1, from coordinate 127,667 downwards.
GCCCTTATTTTGGAGGGTTTTGACATGTTTTGACCATTTTTGACCAATGAAATGAGCGGTCAAGAAAATTGGTGTGATTGGAGTTCCCGGCCCCAACTTTGATCATTCTATCCCAGACTTCAACAAACCCGGGGCCGCAAGCTTAAACAATCAACATTGACAAACAGAGCTTCATCGGTGAGCGGGACGATTCATAGCATTCCACCAAAACAGTGCTCCTTCATCGTAGCAGCACCCAAAAAGATAGAAAAGTATAGAAAGGTAACGGCCTCCCAAAATTATGATAGCCTTTTCATGCCTTTCTATATTTTTGTGGAGTTGCTATGTATTGATTATTGTTCATTTAGTGAGGGATTCACCTCCGTACTACCGTACACCAGTGGGGCAGGGTCAACATGCCAGGTGGGAGGTCCACTCTTCGAGAAGTGCTCCGATGGGTTCACGGGAAAATCAGCAACTTCCGATACAGATTATCAGATTTTATCCTCAAGTTCTATTATGTTCTATTGGTATCATCATTTTCTGGTGTGATTCTTTAGTTTTCCAGCGCAAAATCATTATTTTTTGCGACCAGTGTTGGACTCATGGCTACTTGTGCTTGACCCTCAGTTGAGGGTCAAGCATCAAGGTACTTCTGCTAAACCGTGCGCGTGACCTCGATGGGCAGGTACTACACCCGATGGGCTTGGCCTAAGGGCAAGAAACCTCAGATCTACCTGAAACATCTCCATAAGGCAGAGGCCTGTTTGGTGAAGGCGCGGCAACTTAGGCAGCAAACATGGGGGAAGAATGAGGGGAAGAATGGGGGAAGAATGGGGGAAGAATGGGGGAAAAACCATGTAAAAACCATGTAAAAACCCACATACCACATAGCTGGCTTTGCCGTTGTCAATTTCCTGCAAGTTCTTGGAGTGGCAATCAGGTCCAAGTTGGTGAGTGGAGCATCTTCAGTTGGTGGATGGGTGTAGCAGGAACGCCCATGTTTAGTAAATCCATGGTATCGATACCTCAGTTAGTATAACTATAATCATGAAAAATGGGATGGCTATGGTTATATACCCATATTATCCATGTCATTCCATGGTAATCCAATGTAATCCATGTTCCCTTGGCAGGAGAAGGTAGACAACGAAACCGAGAGCAGCTCGGCGCCGAAGATGACGGTCTGGCGCGCCGGCCACGATGGCCACGATGGACGCATGATCCGTGGGGGGCCTTAGAGCGAGTGAGTGAGCCATCCAAGAACTGATGGTGAAATAGAAGCTACCATTCGGGAATCAAACTTGGCAATGTGATATCCTATGTACGCGATGTAAATGGGGGTTGGACTGGGAAAAAGAACTATAAATGATTGGGTATTCTCCATTGCGACGTTTGATTCCCAGAGGACAACACCGCAAACATGAGGGTAACGTGATGAGATATGCTTGGATATGAAAATATTCCTAGTCAAAAGCATCTGTTTCAGGTTTTTTGTGACTTCCAGAAGTCATTCTTTCTAATGATTGGAGATCGGATCTATCTGTATCCACGACGATCTATCACACCATTTGATCCTGTATTTGATCTCCTACTCTTTCATAGCACCAATATACCATCTCATTCTATGTGAATCACATTTACACTATGTCTACCATGTACCATCATCGATTGGTGGCAGGTGCCGAGAAGGTCAAGCGGCACCATCACGCCGCCCACCCGGCAGAGTTGAACGAGAACGACGCAGAGACGAGGCTTGGCTGACCCGTGTCCGACCAAGCCCCATTCTTATGCTCGGGATTTTGGGGTCATGCAGGCAGACAAATAAATCCAATATTATATAAGCTAAGGTTAAGTTGATTCATGTTGGTACACTAATATCATTGAACTAAAGTCCTTCAGATTTGGGAATTTTCCGATCATTTTGTTAGCAGTGTGGAGGCAGGGAATTTTGGAGTCGTCAGTGCTTCTGAAGCCGGAGTTCCCAAGCGTCTTCTCTGTGATCTGCCCTCCAGCCACGTAGTGATTCGGGTTTCTACATTTTTTGAATGGCCCCCTAAATAGGATGATTGCATATGATTGCTGTACTTCACTGTACCATTGGCCATAGATTTTCTGGCTTTTGTAGCCATTTGTCCATGGTCAAACGGCTACACTCCAACTTCAACAACAGATTATCACAACCTGAGGACCTGAGGTATTCCATTTGGGCCATTTGGGTTCCAAACAAGTAAGCCTGGGCAATTTATGGCGAAACTCACCAGCACATCACGAAATTATCGTCAGTAGCGGAAATCACCTCTAAATACTGTCCATTTCATTTGGCCGGATGAGTTTCCACTGTCAGAAAGCCAAGAAGCCATTGATAGGTTGTAACCTACCCTGGAAGCTGGGGTTTGAAATGGGAAGTTCAGCCTTTTGGTCGGGAAGCAGCAGTTGGCTGATTTCCGTAAGTGGTTCAGACTTTTCATCCCCACCGGCATGCATTGGGGGTCTAGAAAAGTACTGTATCTAACTTTACATCCGGCCCATGCCTCGAGTGTAAAGCAGGTTCAGGCCACAAAAACAGATCCTTTTCATGGAGCTGCATTTGCTGCAGTCTTGGACAGTGGAACCGTTGTTACCTGGGGCACTCCAGAATATGGTGTTGACAGCTCGGCAGTTCAAGAGCAGCTCAGGAATGTGCAGCAAATTCAGGCCACAACTGCTGCATTTGCTGGCATCTCGGACAATGGATCTGTTGTTACCTGGGGCGATCCAAGATGTGGTGGTGAAAGCTCGGCAGTTCAAGAACAGCTCAGGAAATTGCAGCAAATTCAGGCCGCAAAATTTGCTGCAGTCTTGGACGGTGGATCCGTTGTTACCTGGGGCCAACCACAACGTGGTGGTGACAGCTCGGCCGTGCAAGATTTGCTCCAGTGTTTATAGCTTCGCTGTCATTATTGTACCGTTATTGCCCGAGGAGAGATTGCTGTACAGCTGTCCTTGGTCTTTGCCCACCAGTGAAGGTAGAGTGTCTACCCCCACGTCAAGCCCTTGGGGGGTTTGATGAACATCACAGGATTTTTTCGCAGTGCTTAAATCAGTGAACAAGCATTCTTCTTGCCAAGTCGTACATGGGATTCCCTGAAGAATACGGGACTTCCGAACCAGGTCTTCTTACCAGTTGCCCATAAATTTTGTAAGAATGTTCTGGGATATTTCCCTGAGAGGGGCAGCTTGTGTTTTTTTTTTTGCATGCCCATGTTTTGATGGTTCAAGCGCCATGTTGGTTGGTTGCTCTACCATTCAGGGCCAACCTTTTCTGGTCCTTTTGGTTCATTCACACCCCAAAATGAGTTGATCAAAAACCCATCAAAAACATTCAAAACCACAGTGAAACCCTATGTGTAGGTTTGATTCCTATCCCCAACCCCTGAAAAGTTCCAAAAGACTCTACTTGATTGCTCAACACCCCAATGTTTTTGGTAAGCAATAATTGATCTTCACTCACCATCCTCATCATTATCTTTACCATCAAATATGATAGATTATAGAATATTATAGATTATAGATCAACAACATTCAACAACTATAATCTTCCTAATTTGATGATATGACCTATAAATACCTATAATATTTGATGGTTCATCTATAATTTATAGCTTCATAATGTATAGACCATGAATTTTCCGGTTCAGCTGGCTTCCTCCCCATGGCTTCCAGGCTTCGGGAGATGACCGTGGATGAGATCCGGTGCCCGCGGCGGAAATGTTGGGATGTCACAGGGAATCCAGCAAAACGTGGTATTGAAACCAAGATAGTTCGGGTAAATGGTGATAAAACCCGCAAGAATTGGGATTTCGGGCAAGAAAAATGGACACATGTGGAATGAGAGTTGGTTTTGGAATGATTTGGATAGCTCAGTTGGTGAACATAGCTGCTGAATCACTCGGGTATCAGATATATCGAAGTGGGGAACGATGTTTATAAACTGAGAATTGGGGAGAATCACCTTGTATGAACCTCTGATTGCCATAGAACTGGCAGGTATGCTTAGTAAGTAGAGAATTATGTATCTGCGTTGTATACTATATACCCTGTTTGAAGCAAACGATAGGTGCACGAGTAAAAAAGAGACCGATAAGCCCGATTTAGGAAAAATTAGCAAAGAGCTAGGGACAATCGTGATAATAATAACAATTGTTTTTCACATTTTATCTGATAGATTCACAAACAAAATTCATCTGCATAGATGGGTCAATGTTTGAGGCTTGCAGGCTCCGTATAGAGTTTGGGGTTAGGAGAAAGCCACCTCGATTGGTCCCCAGTTTTGAGCCATAGCCTTTTTGGATAAAACCTGCTGGTATTTTTTGAAGGACCCAATTCTGAGAAGCAGTTGAAGCCAAAAAGCGACCTGAAAATCGAAATCACTGGAACAGTTTCATCATTTTCGCGGTTGTTTGATTTTATAATTTCTAATCATTTCTATATGTGCACACCTTTTGACCCCACAATTGATGCAATTTGAACCCACTCGGTTGCTGTCTTGAGTTCCGGGTGCGCCCAGCAGATATTTCGAGGTATCCTCACTGGGCGAAAGACCTCGAAGATCTTTGAGCAGCCGAACAAAAAGTTGTGCTTGGCGTTTCCAAAGCCACATGAACCCCATTTTCTTGGAACTTCACTTTTTTTCAATGGGCAATTCTATAACTCAGCATTCAGCATGTTCCTTCATGTCTATCGGGCGTTGTTTCTTCAAATTGCTACTGTTTCAGGTGTTGGTGACCAGCCACTCAGAGCATTGCTCGAGGTCCTCATGTGGAGCGACTCACTGAATGATGACCGGTTCCAGTGGTTATAGTGGTTCCAGTCATACGCGACTTTTGGACAAGACCTGCGAATTTTGAGACTGAGAGATTCTTTCAATATCTTGGACCCCCAACTCCATGGATTGGTAGTTTTAGGTAAAATCTGACCCGGAAACCATGGATTTTCTCATGAAATATGGGGATGTCCTGTACATTTTCATAAATCTTTCCCAAAAAGAACAATCCATTGACCAACTGAATTTTGTTGAAACCACCAGGAAAATCGACAACCTAAAACAACCTCCAAAAGTCACCTTTTGCGTCGCTGGCTCCAGTGTGCCGCAGGAATTTTCCCAGAAATCCATCGGGACTTGCAGCAGATCACCTGTCACCACTGAAACCAGGCCACCTCCCAACCACCTCCCAACAGAAGAACGAACTTGTTTGAAACCACTAAGTAATACATATCAAGAGACACCAAGTCTATAAATTCTGAAGAATAAAACTCCATGATGAATGGTTTCAGACTTTTCTACTTGGAGAATTTCACCAGGTCTTTCCATCCCTTCTCCTCACACCTGGCAACCTCCCCGTCATGTCGCCCATTACGCAGTCCGCTGGAACGGGCTTAGGCATCGTGGGTAGCTTGGCGCAAAGACCTCCAAACATCAGTATTGGTGTGAATATCCCAGACCCGTAAGTGGATATGGAGGTTTCCTAAGTCATGGGGGTACCCCCAGTTCTCATCCATTTATAGATAGGATTTTCCATTATAAACCATCCATTTTTGGGTACCCCCATTTTAGGAAACCCCCATATAATGAGATATGAGTTGAATCTAAATGTGGGGACAATCATGGGATTCTTACCTGGTGCTCCAAATAATTACCGTGTTAAGACCCCGAAAACCCCCCCACAGTCTCGGAAGGTGTCTGGAGCTGGGTGGTCTATGGATTTTGGGGGTTCACCAGGGCACGGTTTTGATATGTCTAAACAAAAGGGTATATGATTCAAGTTGGATTCCGAGGACCAGTGGAGTAACAGCAAGCGGTCCGAAGAAAAATTCTGCTATGGACCCAGTAGCCCTCAAGAAAGGGTGATTTTCAGTACACTAGCTAAGTTTCACATGGAACCCGCACAACAATTTTGTTTGGCAGATGATTTTCCCACTGGATTCGGCAATTTGTTGGGTGTTCAGGTTGAATTTAGGATGAAGTGATACGAAGTGATTAACCATGATTACTAGTACTAGCGATTGACTTTGAAAATACTTTTAAACTGTTCCTCTTCACCAATACCATCATCAACCATGATCAACCATTATCAAGTCAATATGTATTCCTCCTGCAAATGATGAGTCCATCTGTGCTTTTGCTGAGCCTCCTCGCCACGATTCAGAAACGCCTCTGAGGCGATGGAAAGGGCTGGTCGGGCGGCAGTACACGACCAGATGGTGAGGCCAACCGTCTGCCTTGGACCATGGATTTGAGTGAGATTTAACCAGCACCAAAAATGGTGGATTTGGGGGAATTCAACCAAGAAACCAGCGATTTTTTGCCTGTACAAAATTGGTGTGAAGTGAGGAACCAATTCATGCAAGTTATTGGTCATTTCCAAAAGAGAAACCGATGGTGACAAGGGACTACCTGAATTTGGAGAGAGACTCGTTTCATCAAAATGGGGCTGGCTCAAAGTGAGAAACGTGGCAGTTTGAGAAACGTGGCAGTTTGTGCGGATCAATTGGTACCACGGTCTTGAGGCATAGATATGATTTGATTGTATGTACATGATCCCAGACATGCATCTTTCGGGCCAGCAGCTTATCACGTGTCCCTTCGGGTTTGATTTTTGCTGCGTGGGTTTCTCTGAAATTTCGGGAACACCCAAAGTCTCTAGAGAAAAACAGCAATTTCCTTAACACATGGCCATAATTTGGGATTGTCCCCTACGTTCTGCTGCCCCGCGGTCATGTTCGTTGGTTTATAAACAAACATAAGTGTATCTTGTAGATATACTAATGTATACATTCTTATACCATACACCACAATTGATCTATCCTTTGAGAGTCACTCCTGTTATAAATGGGATTTTTCACCCCTGTGATGGTTCACTTGACCTGGTCAGGCCAACCAGCCGCAGAGCATCAAGGAGAAACGTCCCAAGGTCTTTTTAGAGGCTCCAATTGGACTCCGCTGAGGGATTGGGGTCAGATGGGTCAAACATGGTCAAACTATGTGGATGAATCAAGTTATCGAAGCATCAAACGTCGGGATTTCAGATGATTTAGTCAGATTTAACTCTCAAAGATGGGGATTTACTGTGGACTTTCCCTGAAAAAAAAGACGAGCCTGCCATCTGCCATGAGGTGGGACTCTAAAAATAGGCCATTCTCAGGGTCTGAGTTGGGACGGTATAAGAATTGAAGACTTGGGGGACCACACATGGACGGATAATTTTTAGGGCTCTTATTCATCCACATCGAATATCAGGGGTACAGGTTTGTGTTCCAAAACCAGATAGCGTCACTTAGGAGCTGCTTCGATCTTTGCAATCCTAGGCCATCTCCCCTCAAATAGCCCAACATTTCAGGGTAGTGAAATTTATGTCCGGTTTGGACTAATCAGCTTGGTCCAGCTGCCTACTTTATGGATTGATCGTCCGGCAACATTGGAAACACCGGTTTCTACATTCTACGCTATCAAATATGGTAGGGTTCCACACATAATTTTCCATGTCTGCAGGATTCAACATGGCTTCTTCGAAGTTATTGCTATTTATCAACGAACTTGTCACCCCAACCTGTGATGTTTAGATTGAAATCACCCCCTAACAAGTAGGTTTCCATTCCGGGAAAGACTTTCTCCCACTGTCTCCCGGTGTCGGATTTCTCCAGATCGAGCTTCACAAGCGAAAACTTGGTCGCGTGGTGCTGGAACTCTTTGGGGACGTGGTGCCCAAGACAGTCGAGAACTTCCGCTGTCTATGCACAGGCAACGGCGAGCGATGATTGGATGATGCAATGATGCCTGGGAGAACACCAGTATGTGGTTGGGGTTCTCATGGGGATATAATGAGCTACTCACCAATTGTGATAGGAATGTAACTAATATCATTGCCAATGGTATATAGTAATGCTCAGGCAACCAAATAATAATGACATCAAATGTCAAATTGGTTCATAGGGATACCCAAAGAACAAGTTGATATGATATTGGGCCAACTTGATGGAGTTGGCTCCTTGGTTGATGCGTGGAAAACCGGTGAGGTGCTTGGAAAAAAGTAGGGCTGTGACCCCCCATGAATTGCCATATAGGCTTAAGATGATGGCGATACACCGCGGTTAGTGACTATAGATTATTGACCATGCAAGTATAGCTTAATCAATGGAATGAATCAATGGAATGTAAAGTGCGGTAGACCCCAGTTGGTGAAATGATGCAATTAAGTTCAGGAATCATCTCAGTTCGTGAAGGGCAAACATCTGTAGCATGACTTTTTTTGTTTGTGGGGTCTTGTTCAAACCTTCATAGCCTGAAAGCTCTCAAGAATTGGTTCCCCGCAAACTGGTATTTTGCAAAAACGACCTATCTTTTTCTGGTGAACTGTGGAGAGTCTTCAAAACTTTAGACTGCCAGGAGAGCGAGGAATCAGCGCTGTCTCGGGCAAACCTCTTTGCTTCAAAGGAAGCAGGCGAGATACGGCTTGGAGTGATGAGGCCGCAAAATTGGTGGTATATGTATATTGAGAATCCCAAAGAAAATGAAGATGGACACTACTGTACAAGGACACGGAATTCGATACAGTGGTCATATGGTCCTGAGTGCTGGCTGATTATCCAAGTTGGATTTAGGGTTGACATCCACCCCCCCCTCTGATCTGCATCCTGAGGCAAGCAACGGTCCCGAAGCTGTGGTGTGGAATCTCACCCTCTGATTTGAAAACCACTTTCTCCGAAATTTCAGTGCAGGTGGTCAAATCAATTCATCAATTCTGGGGAATTCGATGGAATTATGGAATGATGTTTCTTTTCGAAGCAACTTACAACTATTTAACATCTTCTTATCCTTCCATTTTCCCAAAAGTTGAGTTTTTTCAGCCACCAAGGAGTTCGTTTCACCTGCAAACCATGGCCAGGTTTCACAAGATCATCCCAGGCAAAACCATCCAAGGTGCGGCAAAAACACCACCATGGGGAGTTCACATCATGAGGATATGATGGGTATGTACCCTCTGGTAAACTAACCGTTTGCGAACTTGAACATGGCCATAGACAGTTCGTTGATTTTCCATCTAAACGATGGTGATGTTCCATAGTTAGGTAACAGTTTACTAGAGGGTAACCAATGATGATCTGGTAGTTTCGAACAGGTCAAGATGGGTTTTCATATCTACCATAGAAATTGGGATGACGATCTGTAATGACGAGCATACATGTTTCAGATGGCTTGAAAGCACCAATCAGTCATTGTCATTGGAGATGTTGAAGAAGGATGACCAAGGACACCACTAGAAATGGGGGTTGTCTCGAAACGTTGTCAGATGTTGTCAGACTCCAAACATGGGGGGTGGTATGTTTCCATTCAGCTATACGTGCTTCATGCCAAGATCATCCAGGTTTTGCAGGTATTTACCTAGAGACATTTGCCCCAAGCATCACCGAGTCATGTGGGAAAATCTAAACGATACATGGATGCTATGAGAGAGGATTCTGTGCACCGCTTTTGCAGGTGGTGACATTACCAAAGGCGATGGTTCTGGGGGCGACTCCATTTACAATCAGGACAGATACCCCGAATTTGGCGAAAGGTATGGAAAGGTTGTAAGCAAATAGCCAATCTTTTATGGTAAAGCACTGTAAAACAAGGGTTTCCTGGTGTTTGCTGTACGTTTTCCCTGAAACATCACCCTTTCACACAGCTCCCAACGGCCATGGGACCCATGGGTCACATGGGTCGATTTCAGGACGGAGACGGGACGTTTGCTTCCGAGAACTTCAAGCTGAAGCATGACCGCCCCGGGCTGGTCCGGGGCCCGGAGAGTCCGAGAGTCCAACACAGATGGGGCTGGGAATGGTCGGAAAGTGGAGGATTTGCCTAACGGATGTCAAACCCCCCCAAGCCCCCTGGTATACCACCTGGTTTGGTATTGGATCTATTCATTTTATTTCCTTTTAGGGTCCCTGCCTCATTGTGGGTATCTAGGTGTCATGGGGATGGGATGCTGCATGGATCAACTCCATTTTGATGGGCATTGAGGTGTCCATGGCACACAAGCGTGGCGAAGAGGGGAAGAACTGTTCCCAGTTCTTCTTCACCTCCAAGGTGGCGGTTCGTTATGGGTCAGAAATGATGGCAGCCATTTCTGCTATCCGCATCTTCATTGCTTCACACTAAGACACTTTCTATATAAATTATTTAATGATTGGCAAAGAACATGATGAACATGTCGACGATGTTGCCCAGAAAATGCCCAGATTGGTAAATTGACACTGTCCCACTGTTTCTCTTCCCATTGAAACATCTTCGGGGCATCTCCCCATCACAGGCGGAGCCAAAGCTGGATGGGAAACACGTCGTCTTCGGCCGCGTCATCGAAGGCATCGACAAGCTCTCCAAGGCCCAGTGACCGATCTCTGTTGATTCAGAGGTGGGATTCATTGTGCTCAAACGCTGGGATTTCATGGGAGAAAGAATGACACTGGAAAATCGGTATCTGGGTATTTCAGGGGAATCCAGTGGGAATCGAATGGGAATCGAATGTGGTTTTTGTTTGGCTATCTACCGGATGGTGCCCCCAAAGGTTGGTTCAAAACAAGGCCCATCGCTCATGACCGGGGGGCACCACCTCGTAGGGATTGATGGTTGCTTGATGGTTGATGGGTAATTGTAGGGCGTGTAACCACCAGACATATCGAATATCCAGCCAAATACAGGTTTTCACATGTTTCAACCAAATAGATGAGGATCTAATTGATACATGATAGCTGATTCTTTACTCCAGGGGATTATACTAAATTACTATACCAGTATCACAGGTTGGGACAGGGGTTACTATAATATGTACTCTTCTACTTTCTTGTAGCCCCTATATTGGCAAGCTTGGATGATTCCGAATCATTTCCAGGCCCCTTTGGTATTGCGGTTTAACGTGTGTTCAAGAGATATTGAAGGAGCAAATGAGGCCAACTGAGGCTGAAACTGGAATCAGGTGCTTCCGCAGCTTTTTTGGGCTTGGTCGAGGTTGGTATTGGGATTTGTTACTTGTGTCCTTCAAGTCCGATGACTACTGAGAAGACAAGGCATGCCTTGAAGAATACCCGTCTCTGCAAGTGTCTTGGCATTTTTTTGATTGATTTTCTAGTCTTTGGCAAAGTTCCACTGCTAGTTGTGTAACTATTCAATCGTTTCATGGTTGGTGGTGATGTTTTTTTTCGCGAAGGTATGTCCACTCTGGTAAGTGCTTCGGCGGCCAGGAGTGCACCTTTGCACATTCCCGGGCCGAATTGCGTGAGGTGCCCGACTTGCAGGGTACAGAGCTTTGCTTTCAATTTGCGAAGCAAGGCAAATGTCGCAGAGGCAGTCGCTGCAATTTCGCCCACAGCCAACATGAGCTCCGCACCGCACCGAACCATCTACCCCCAAGGGCCCAGATGAAGGAGACATTCGCACCAAACCAGAGCATTCTGGAGACAGCAGACAACTCCGAGACGCTGCAGGCGCTGCAGGCGGTTCAGGCGTTGCAAGCGGCGGTGCAAGCGGCGGTGGATGAAGTCGAGCTTCAGGTCAGGCTGAGGATGACGGAGCAGATGGCTTTCGACATCGGCCTTCCTATCCATGGTCCTCCCGGGTTTCCAGCTTCGTCGGACAGTGACTATGGCTACCCATTCACGACCTCTGGTGGAAAGGAGAGCGAATTCCCAAGCACTGCATCTCCATGGAGATCTTCGCCAGCGAGCATTTTCCTTTGAGAACACTGGAGGTCCAGGATCCTCTATGGATCTTTCCATGTGCTGTAAGTGTTTCAAATATGTCTTGGCCCATTGAGGGCGCTCACGTCAAGACCTTGGCATTGGCTCGCAATGGCATTGCAAGCTAGTGCTAGGCGACGTATGGTCATTCTCTCCACATCATCCCCATGTCCGAGAGAACAATTGACTGAACAATCCAATATGAAACCTTGGCAATATTTTGATCTCTATCCTTCAGTCCGATTACAGCCCCAGGTGTCTTGTTTTCTTCTTCAATTAAGGGGATGATCATTTGAAGCTGTCAGTTGAACTTCTTTTCAGCCGGTGACTTGCAATCTCGCAACACCCCAGATGCAATCAAGATGAGCTTCCGAATGGAAAACGGCAGTTTCTGACGTTTGCTGGCTGCCATCGTCGTGTTCGGATGTTGACACTGCTGATATTGGAGCCCTCCAGAAGCAAACGCTGTTGTGATCAGCCAGACTAGAGATTTTATAGCAACTTTGGTTGGTGTTGTAACTCTTTGGCCCTTTGGCCGTGTTCAAATGAAGCAACTTTGCAGGCCTATATGGAATCCACATGAAATAAATGACAATAAATGCCTGCATAAGCAATGCAAATCAGCCAACTCTGATTCATCAACACTCATAGGCAGGGTTTGAACATGTTTGAACATGCTTGAATACCACTAATGTTAGGAAAGCAACTTTAAAAGCAATAGGATTCACCATCCCCAATCTTACCGTAAATGGGTGGTGTAAACCATCATGACATGGTGGCTTATTATTGCTTTACCAACGTGAGCAGCACGCCCAGCTCGAGTCGATGGGCACCAAGGGAGGCACTCCACTCTTTGAGGCGGACACAAAGGGAACGGGTTCCAGTGGTACAGGGCTTCGAACAGATATGGCTTATGGTCAACTCGCAAAAAAGGTGAAATAATGGTGATATGAAGGGGTGATCACTCAGATTTAACTAGGAACAATGATGATGTTTGATATAACTGATATAATGGTGATATTGTGGGATATGGCTAACCAACTTGATATGATACATCTTGGTATTTTGACTGACAGGTGTGTTGATTGATCAATGATTGGTGTACAGTTTACCCACCATTGCTGGTATCTATAGGTATCACACCGTTTGAGTTGATCCATCAACACCCATTTATTGACATATTTAGAAACACATCTCTGGTTATACATACGGACCAGATTTGGAGCGTTAGTTTGGGGTTGATACGCCCGAACTACTATGTTTGGATTTGTTTGCATTGGAAACATAGCAGTTCTTGTCCGTTAGTTTAACGTTTTTCTGATTTTACAATCACCTGTCTTGCTAGTTGGACCCCTATGTTTGTCAGTTTGCTGTGGAGCATCACCATTTTTGATAGGTAAATCATGGAACTAAATGGGCCATTGCTTCCATACCTATGTTAAATTACCAGAGGGTGGGATTATCCCATTCATTCCCATTCTATGCCATTATTTTCACCATGTCTGCTTGTGAATTCCTCATTTTTTGCTGCTTATCTCACCATTTCTGCTGGTTAATTCAGTATTTCTGCTGGTGCAACGACCGCATTTTTTGGACCTTTGGAAGACCCCGAGCAACACGTTATAGGCGGTGATCTGCGACAGTGGCGAGTTGGAATCGGAAGCCCTGCGCACGCGGAAGCGCAAGCTGGAAGAGGTTGGCACTGGATACATATCGTGGGGATATACCCTCTGGTAAATTAACGTAGCCATGGAAAATCACCATTCATAATAGGTAAATCATCATAAATCATCTATACATGGACCATTTTCCATGGCAAACTGTTAAATAACCCGAGGGTAATGGATATAGAACCAACATCAACCAACCAAAGTGGGAATGGGGATCCAATGCAAGGTAAACAACAATTGAATTGTATCCCTAGAATATCCTATAATTATACGTCAACTATCCAGTGAAATATCATGAAATATCCCTATTCTCCATGGAATATCCCTGGTATTCCCTATTGTCATATCCCCATGGTATCAACATGTATCAACTGTACGCCTGTTTCTGTGCATTTGTTGTTGGTTAAGAACCGATATTTTCCTCACCTTTGACCCATGCTGGTGCCACAGGTCGGAATCGCTAAGTTGGTAAACATAGCTAGGTTAAGTGTGCCGTGTATGGTGATGAAATAATCATTGTTAGCTTGGGTATCAACTAATTAACATAACTAGGGGCACCACCCTGTAGGATGCGGCACCATCAACAAATCAATCGAAGAATGGGATATCCCATACGAAATCGTATGGATAGATGAATGTAGGTTAAGAATGGTTAAGACATGTTACGAGAAGTTGGTTATCTGAAATACATCCTACTTTATCCATCTGTGCCAGAACTCAAAATGATTTTGCTATAAGTGGAACTACCAGCGACAAACAACCACAAATTGATGGCATTGTAGCAACAAACACAGTTCGAATGACATGGGATTCAATAACCACCGTAAATGGGATATTGATGGGGATATTAGGGAGGATATCAGTTGAGATATTGGGATATTGATATACTGATGATGACGATGGTGGTGATTGTGATGGTGATTGTGATTGTGATGGTGGTGATCATGGGATGATCACGGGATATTTTTGGCACCAATCGATTTTACCGCAGCTGACGGGTAACAAGGGAAACGCTTCCAATCGGAATAAGGTTTTACCCATCACTTTTGTTTATCATTGTTTACCGAGCTATATCTAGTATTGTCTAGCTATAGATGCTCACAAATTTCCATGGCCAAAACCATTTTTTTGATGGTTCCATGTTTGAGATTTGGAGTCTGCAAACAAGAAGTAACTGAGGTTTGGAATGGTTTGGAGGTTCTTGTCCACGTTGGCACAACCTAGAATCCACATGAATCCACATGGGTATGAGTCAAATTTGGGGTATTTCCAAGATTTGGATGGTTGAAACTACAAAGGAACAAGATGTGTGGTTGCCTGGGTCTTGAATTTGACCAGTACCCACCGATACACATTCATAATTTACTGATTTTGGCAAGTGCCTCTGATTTTTGTTTTCGAGTTCCGTTTGTCACATTTTTCCTAGTTCCATTTGTAAAATTCTGTGGGCAGTATGCGTAGGTGATATGGTTTCTATATGTTTCTATTGTTTTGTTTTCCATATTTTTTCCTTGTTTTTGATCCCCAAAGATGTTGAGATTGTTGAGGATCACCTGGGATTGAAATAGTCGCTGCATCCGCCAGTTGCCTTTGCCTCCCGGCTGGACCAAGAAGGAGTCGCGCTCAAAGGTGCATCCCCAGACCCTCCCAGAGCGTTTCACTCGGGGAAACCCTGGGTGCTTTCCAAGGCTGATGGGACTGAAAATGAAGGGGAAAAACTCCTCGAAATTCCATGGTCGATCATCATTTTCCCAAGGAAATACACCATTTTCAGACCACGAACATGGATTTGACAGAGATCACCCCCGGACTATATATTTCAAGGTTTTGTTAGTTTCAAGATTGTTTTTTTTCCAATATATGCAGCACAGCATTTGAGGGTGTGGCGTTTGCACACTTCAAGGTTTTAGTTAGGTACTCTTCGAAACTATGTGGCACATGGGGCTGGTTGCAGCAGCAAATGGAAGGAGATCGCTCCGGTACCAACTCTTAGGAGCCCACCGAATGACGATTTCAAGATATTTCAAGTGACTTCTTGTTGTTTGGGAGGGTTTCTACCCGTGAGTGCCATTGTGAAAGAGTATCCCCATCCTTGTTTGTTGCTCAAACCCCTCTTGAAGGCAATCATGGGCCCTGAATATGACGGATCTACATGTGCAAGTTTCATGAAGTTTCCATCACCGCTTCAACGTTTCAAAGGCCTCGGTTTGAGCTGAGAATCCCCATGAACACCAACTATAAATTGATGATGTCCCAATCATCATCCGGAACTTCCAAGAACAATCCACAGAATTTCCCGGATTCGAACATCATCAATTGTGGCATGTCATCCATTGTCATCAACAATCCATATTGTCATCCAGTTTTATGATTTCCCAGACGAACAATTGTCAGAACAATCCATAATACTATTATGTCTAGATAGCGAGTCCTCCAAAACATGCGTTTAACAACAGCTGCGGCAACAATCCCGATGATTGAATCACGTTAACTCACAGTCCAACCTATTGTTAGTTGTATATCATATCAGCTATTATTGAACCTATTATTAGTTGGACCTAATATTAGTTGGTAATAGCCAGCTATTATTATGTCAGTTGTATATCAGCTAGTTGATTAAGATAGCTATCAGTTATCATTAGTTCAACCTATTCACTGACACTCAGCTGTTTGGCCCCGGCGCACGCGGGTCGTGCTCTGCAGCGGGCAGCGGCGGCGGCAGCGTGTTCCATTTCAAGGCCGCTGCAGCGGGAGGCAAACTTTGTTGGAAGCCACATAATGTGAGAAACCCACTAATAATGTGGGTAAAACAACAATAAACCAGCCATTTGGGAATGGTTATGAATGGTTTATACCACCTAGTTATGTGAAATTGGGGATGGTTTATTAGTGTTTTATCAACATTAAACCCAATAATACACCTACCACTTGGGGATGGTTTAGACCACCCATGAAAATGGTGATTTTGGGGATGGTTTATGGCATTGCGTGAATCCCACATTGTTCTTGGTGGTCATGGTAGGTTCGGAATAGTTTCAGCTCGAGGTTGAAGTAAAAGCTAGCCCCAATGACTTGTGAAAATCGGAAACGTATTGATAAATACAGTGCCACAAAAACAAACCAGACTGGGCCACAGTCTTCAAAAACGGACAGTGAATATCTCCTGGTCTTGAGGTCGCTGAAGGGCCGAAGGGCCAGGGGAATTTCTTGATGATCTTGCAGCAAAATCATGTGGTAAACACGATGATAAACTTCCAGGCCAGTTCTGGTCCGCCCATTTTGGGTTTACCCTCTGGTATTGCCTAACATAACTATAGAAAATCACAATTTTTAATGGGAAAATCCAGTATAAATGGTCATTTTTAATAGCTATGTTAGTTTACCAGAGGGTAATGAAAAGAGGATTGTTTATTTTTTGGTTTTACCACATCATCGAAGGTACTTAAGCATCAAAACACTGCGACCTGCGAACTGCAGGGATGTCTTCACTGAAGCAGCCGCTACTTCCCAGGCGCGTAGTGTTGTAGCAGAGTTTCAGACATTTTCAGACCATGTCTTCCAAAGTTCGGGAGCGTTGGCTTTAGACATTGCGTTTTTCTTTGGTTCTACTTTCTTATTTGATCGATCAAACCAGAGTACAGCTGTCAAATTTGGTCAAACTGCATGTTTTGGCACCCGTAAACAATGTCGGTCTTAGGTTTGACACGATTGATCTAATTTCCTCTTGATTGTTGATTCTCAACCCAAGCTTTGCTGGTTCACCCTGAGTTGCAGTGTTCTTTGTCAGAATATTTGTTCACTGCATCCAGTTCTAAGAACATCCTCTTGAACTCTTGTTGATCTTATATACCTGGTTATTTAACATAGCCATAGAAAATTGCTAATTTATAGATGATTTTCCCATTAAACCATTTATAGGGGATTTTCCATGGCTATGTTAAAAAAACAAGATGCAGCCCACGAACCCGAATGCTCACACGAACCTTTTTGACACTCCTGACATGACACTCTTGGGAAGACACTCCTGGGAGACACTCTTGGGAGACACTCTTGGCATGACACTCCTGGAAGACACCCTGGGCATGANGGGAGACACTCTTGGCATGACACTCTTGGCATGGCATTCTTGGGAAGACACTCTTGAGAAGACACTCTTGGCATGACACTCTTGGCATGACACTCTTGGAAAGACACTCCTGGGAGACACTCTTGCGAAGACACTCTTGGGAGACACCCTTGGGAAGAC
>BGPT01002348.1:69708-93110 GCA_003297045.1 Symbiodinium sp. clade C Y103 | reverse complement strand
CAACCCTCTGAAAGGCAACTTTCTAGGGAAAGATGGCTTTCAGGGGGTTGCTTCTCTAGGCTACAGTAAGTGCTTCCCGGAGCAACCCTCTGAAAGGCATCTTTCTAGGGAAAGATGGCTTTCAGGGGGTTGCTTCTCTAGGCTACAGTAAGTGCTTNAGTGCTTCCCGGAGCAACCCTCTGAAAGGCATCTTTCTAGGGAAAGATGGCTTTCAGGGGGTTGCTTCTCTAGGCTACAGTAAGTGCTTCCCGGAGCAAACCTCTGAAAGGCATCTTTGTAGGGAAAGATGGCTTTCAGGGGGTTGCTTCTCTAGGCTACAGTAAGTGCTTCCCTGAGCAACCCTCTGAAAGGCATCTTTCTAGGGAAAGATGACTTTCAGGGGGTTGCTTCTCTAGGCTACAGTAAGTGTTTCCCGGAGCAACCCTCTGAAAGGTAACTCTCTAGGGAAAGATGGCTTTCAGGGGGTTGCTTCTCTAGGCTACAGTAGGTGCTTCCCGGAGCAACCCTCTGAAAGGCAACTTTCTAGGGAAAGATGGCTTTCAGGGGGTTGCTTCTCTCGGGTACAGTAAGTGCTTCCCGGAGCAACCCTCTGAAAGGCAACTTTCTAGGGAAAGATTGCCTTTCAGGAGGTTGCTTCTCTCGGCTACAGTAATGCTTCCCGGAGAAACCCTCTGAAAGGCATCTTTCCAGGAAATGAAAGATGGCTTTCAGGCGGGTGCTTCTCTCGGCTACAGTAAGTGCTTCCCGGAGCAACCCTCTGAAAGGCAACTTTCTAGGGAAAGATGGCTTTCAGGGGGTTGCTTCTCTCGGGTACAGTAAGTGCTTCCCGGAGCAACCCTCTGAAAGGCAACTTTCTAGGGAAAGATGGCTTTCAGGGGTTGCTTCTCTCGGCTACAGCAAATGCTTCCCGGAGCAACCCTCTGAAAGGCAACTTTCTAGGGAAAGATAATAGTAGTATTAGTAGTAGTAGTAGTAGTAGTAGTAGTAGTAGTAGTAGTAGTTGTAGTAGTAGTAGTAGTAGTAGTAGTAGCTGTAGTAGTAGTAGTAGTGGTAGTTGTTGTTGTTGTCGTAGTAGTAGTAGTAGTAGAGTAGTAGTAGAGTAATTAGTAGTAGAGTAGTAGTAGTAGAGTAGTAGTAGTAGTAGTAGTAGTAGTAGTAGTAGTAGTAGTAGTAGTAGTAGTAGCAGGAGTAGTAGTAGTAGTAGTAGTAGTAGTAGTAGTAGTAGTAGTAGTAGTAGCAGGAGTAGTAGTAGTAGTAGTAGTAGTAGTAGTAGTAGTAGTAGTAGTTGTAGTTGTAGTTGTAGTAGTAGTAGTAGTAGTTGTAGTAGTAGTAGTAGTAGTAATAGTAGTAGTAGTAGTAGTAGTAGTAAAAGACACGTTTCGGTTCCATTCGATTATTTTTTCGCCACGAAACGGTTCGGTTCGGTTCGGTTTACTTTTAGCCACGCGGCGGTTCGGTTCCATTCGGTTCGCATCCCTGCCGGTTCCTACCGGCTCCGGTTCCTTCCGGTTCGTACCGTGCCGGTTCGTGACCGG
Organism: Symbiodinium sp. clade C Y103; assembly: GCA_003297045.1. Taxonomy (NCBI): domain Eukaryota; class Dinophyceae; order Suessiales; family Symbiodiniaceae; genus Cladocopium; species Cladocopium sp. clade C. The sequence goes on along the minus strand of BGPT01002348.1, from coordinate 91,575 downwards.
TTCGGTTCGCGGTTCGCGGTTCGTTTCCGTAGCCTTCATGTAAAAATTGTCGGGCTCGGAGCACTTTTGGAAGTTGAGCTGTGGAAAAAGTGCACGGCGTTGTGGCGCGAAGCACATTTGGAAGTAAAAAGTGTGAAAGCACGTCAGCGTCGGACCACTTTTGGAAGTTAAGATATGGAAAAAGTGTACGGCATTGTGGCGNAAAGCACGTCAGCGTCGGACCACTTTTGGAAGTTAAGATATGGAAAAAGTGTACGGCATTGTGGCGCGAAGCACATTTGGAAGTAAAAAGTGTTAAAAATTGTCGGGCTCGGAGCACTTTTGGAAGTTGAGCTGTGGAAAAAGTGCACGGCGCTGTGGCCCGAAGCACGTTTGGAAGTGAAAATGTTAAAAACACCACATGCTCGGACCACTTTTGGACGATTCGATGACGATTCGATGTCGAAAAAGTGCACGCCGTTGTTTCGTGAAGCACATTTGGAAGTCAAAAGTGTCAAAAACTGAGGGTTTCGGGACGATTTTTGAAGTTTGGATGTGACTACGCCACAACTACAAGTACAAGCACAAGTACAAGTACAACCACAACTACAACTACAATTACATTACCACTACAACTGCCGCTACAACTACAACTAGATTACCACTTAACAACTTAACGACTTAACAATTGAACAACTTAACAGCTTAACAACTTAACCACTTAACCACTTAACAACTTGACAACTTAGTTAGTTAGTTTGTCAGTTAGTTAGTTAGTCAGCTAGTTAGTTAGTTAGCTAGTCAGTTACTCAGTTAGTCAGTTCGTCAGTTAGTTAGTTAGTTAGTTAGTTAGTTAGTTAGTTAGTTAGTTAGTTAGTTAGTTAGTTAGTTAGTTAGTTAGTTAGTTAGTTAGTTAGTTAGTTAACTGAGTAGTTAGTTAGTTAGTTAGTTAGTTAGTTAGTTAGTTAGTTAGTTGGTTAGTTAGTTAGTTAGTCAGTTAGTCAGTTAGTTAGTTAGTTAGCTAGGTAGTTAGTTAGTTAGTTAGTTAGTTAGTTAGTTAGTTAGTTAGTTACTTAGTTAGTTAGTTAGCTAGTTAGTTAGTTAGTTAGTTAGTTAGTTACTTTGTTAGTTACTTTGTTAGTTAGTCAGTCAGTTAGTCAGTTAGTCAGTTAGTCAGTTAGTCAGTCAGTTAGTTAGTCAGTTAGTCAGTTAGTCAGTTAGTCAGTGAGCGAATTAGTTAGTTAGCTCGTTAGTTAGTCAGTCAGTCAGTCAGTTAGTCAGTTAGTCAGTTAGTCAGTTAGTCAGTTAGTTAGGCAGGCAGATAGATAGACAGATAGATAGGCCGACNGTTCGCTCTGCCATCCATCATTCACAGCAACTCACCTTTCCTATAGTTTGCTATTCCTGAAACTTCCGCCACCGCCTTGTGCGGTACTACTGGTAGGATCAAAGTTTGGACATATTGAGAAATTACTTAAATGTTTTTTCTTGAAATGGGAGATCCCCAAAACATCCCCAAACCATGGTTTTTAATACTAAATTTGACTAATTTAGATGATTTGGGGGTACCACCATTTGAGGAAACGAAGGGTCCTTGGACAGATTGATATTTGCCTACATGGGACGGGACAATATATAAACCAATATTTGCCATTCAGCTACCATAAATTTACCAATATTTGGATCGGCAAACTGAACATAACTTTGTCCATAAAGATGGGTGATGATGGATCAATTTCCATTGAAACCGGGGATGTCTGATGGATTTCCATTGCCATGTTCCAATGACAGAACCCTATAATATCTCGACCTAGGCACTTTTGCGTGTTCATTCTTTGGGGGAGGGGACCAGGTATTCCGTCCTAACCAAACAGGTATACCATATATAGACCATATATACATGTACATAGTCTCTTTGGGGGGAATACACCTACCCAGACCAGGTATCCCCAACATGTCCCAACCAAAAAAAACATTGTATGTTGATGTTTGCGCTGGCACAGGTACCAGATTTTGCTCCAGAGCAAGCTGCTAGTGACCGCTTTGATCATGTGGGTGATGCGTGGTCAACGCCAAACCACGCTGCAGTGGAACGTGCTAGGCGAGCACGTCTGGTTTGACAGGGAAGAAATTCATTGAAGAAATTATTCCAAGAGGTGGTTTAAGGGAAACACATATCTCCTGAATTTTTTAGGATAATATTTTGAGGGAACAAAAGTCAATGGTTTCTGGGAGATTTTCCCTTAAACCTATCCATTGAAGGATGTTGTGGGCCTCAGAAAGCCATCGGCCTGATCGTTTTTTTCCTTGAACTACTATTGCCAAGGGTTTTGAAACTCCAAACCTTGGTAAACCATTGTAAAAACATAAAAACTGTTTCGGGCTCCATGAGAACCACAATTTTTTCAGAAGTAAGAAGGGTAGCATGGTATGTTGCCATGGTGTGGGCCATCAGTTTGGCAAGATCCATGTCCAACTGCGGAGTTCTACCATCATGAATCTCAGTTATATCTGGGCAAACCATGAGTTGAAAAAACCAACCATAAGTTGTATTCCTAACCACCAGTTATATCCACAGATGCTGGACCATCAACCATTAGTTGTAAGCCAACTTATCCATCTCAAAAACCCACCTTTTGTTGCAGAGATGGAACGTTTCTCGTCCCATGGCAGTTACCATCGCACTGGGCATGAGTGCCTTTGTGCTTACAGATGACAGTGGCGATGAGGCGCGTTGACATGCGGGGTGAACCTGGTTTTTTTTGTACTTGCAAAAAATGGGGGATTTGAACCCCCAGTTCTGGTGATTTCCATGTGGATGATGTTGAACCAATGGATTTAGGGTACCCAGTTTTTCAGAGAAACCTGTTTCAAGTTGTTTTGGTTTCAGTGGAAGTGACGGTTTTTGTCGCCGGTGATGCAACCATGTTTTCCACCTCGAGCGTCCGATTTTTTTGCTCAAAGTTGATCAGTCATGGTGACTCAATGGTGGTAAAAAGTGCAGCTTTGCGCTGGATGTCTCCACTAAACATAAGGATCTCATCAACAACATGGATAATCAAAACTGCCGGTTTTTTCCCAGCAAAGAAGCGGATTTGACCCCCCCCAATCACCGAACCAACACTACCCCACATCACCATCCTCATCCTTCTCCCCATAGAAAAAATTGCAACCGATTTTTATCTCCCCAGTCCAGATCCACAAATCTCCTTCCCATCACCCACCACCACAGCCACAACCATAACTCTCCGCCTAACCATGACCATACCCATTTGCCATTCGCAGTGATTATGGCCGCAACTATCAGTCATCTCATCTCAAAAAGTACATTCGCACCATTTCCCAAGCATCATCATTATCCATTCAACATCACATCACTGACTGTTGACCGTGACAAGTAAATACACCTTATCAGAGTGCATTTTCCCACTAATTTCACTAAATCTCATACTCTGCAACCGTCAACCCAAGTAAATCTACAAGGTGGCCATTTATAAACCTGATTAACCAGTCCTATATATCTACCATATTCTATGCCGTAAACCATGGACTTTCGCTGCTTTAGCTAGCAACTGAGCTATCTCAGTGCCTTATCAAGTGGGGCACCACCCTTTTTCTACCGTTCCATCACAGTACTAAGTCCAAAAACATCTCCAAGAAAACCCTCGAATTCCATCGCCATGGACACCGAAGAAGTGGCCCGGTTGCGTCTGGAGAAGTCCCTCACCTTGCACCGCGCCAAGATTGAGGTCCTGAGACAGCTGGAGGGTCGCCTCGATGCTCGCATCACGCGGCTCTCGGAGCTGTCCAAGGCGGCCAAGACGCTGATTGAATCGATGATGACCAACCCCTTCCAATTGGAGGTGGGGAAGCCATGGGAAATCTGGGGTTGGTGAAATCTATAGAAATTTCATGAAAAAATCTAGGTGATTGGATCCTCAATAGGGATTTAAACTTATTTAACCAATGAATAATTAATCGAAGTTCTTGTGGTTGGCAAATGGGAGATGGGGGAATTGGTGGGATGCTGGAAACAAAAGCGGGAATGGGCATGGTCTTGTGTTTGTTGTTTCATTTCAACGGGGCCAATGGGGGCCTTCCAAGTATGGCAAGCTGCGCTTCTCAGACGTGGGGACCACCCACACCATGTGGCACATGAAAAGGTGTTCTGTTTCTTGACCGCAGCAAACCTCTACCACATCAGAGTCGAAATCTATGGAAATTCGATGAAATTCTCAACTCTGGAAGGCCCTGAATTACAGGTATTAAATCCATCTACCCCGTAGAATTGACATATTTGTAGGGGTCGCACTGCTGAAGTTCGTCCAGGTGGAGCTCCCCCAGATTCACACCACTGCTCCAGTCCTGGAGCCCGTGCAGCCCGTGCAGCCTGCGCCCACCCTACCGGAGCTGGGAGCGCCCGTAAGCGACGAGGGAAGGAAGGGATCCAAAAGCCCAGGCATGGTGCGACCCGGTGGGACCTGGACCCAGAACCAACGTTTGGTGGTGCGACCCGGTGGAATCTCTAAGTTGGTCAACATTTCACTCGATTATATGTTGGGTTTGTGGTCATGAAATAACATGAAATAACCATAGTTGGATGGGTTAACATGAGCCAAGTAACATAGCTAGGGGTCCATATGTGGGTTTGTTTGAAAATAGGCTACCCCTGAATTCATTGGTCATTGTTTTCCACATTCAAATGGTCATTTAGGGTGTACCGTGTACCACATGTTCAGACGCCCGTAAATGGATATTGTCTGGGTAAAGAATTGAAGACACTGGAGACTATTTTTTTGTTTGCAATTCGTCATGAGATGCGTTTGGTGGGTACTCAAACTGGACTCAATCCCCGGGACTGCAAAAGTTGCCTACTGTGGGTTCAAGTTGGCCTCATATGATCTCATATGTGGGACAATTTTGGCGCCAAACATCAAACATCCTGAAATGGCGACGGTGGGAGATCAAGAACCCCTGCAGTTTGCAGACACGGCCATTTTTTATTCCACCTGTCTCAAAGCCTGTCGCAACGCCGTGCATATCTGATTGTGTTCCGAATGTCCTCCCCGGGATGCCAAGACCCTTGGGCCCCCAGGTGGCTACAAGCGTTCGGTCTCATGGGTGAGTGAACCACTACACGAAGAGGTAACGTTGAACAATAAGGATACGCCACAGATTCCGGTACATGGACATTGGGTGCCCCAAGATGTGCTGGAACGCCGAGCATCTTTTCAAGGTGGGTGGACGGTGTCCAGATGTGAAGCTATCTGAGTTTGACTACATCATTTGCCAAACAAATCCTCACAGTCAGGGGGTGGAGCCATGGTCTTATGATGCCATATTGGGTGACCTGCATTTTTTTTTTGATCCTATCTACGTTCCAGTGTCAGATACTGTAGCAATGGCTTTTCATGTCCGATTCTATGATATGCTAATATATGATATATGCATGCATATAAAATTATGTATACATATCATATATATACAGTATATATATAATTATATACATATTATATATATATATACATATCATATCATACACATAAGATTTGAACCTGGGATGATTTTGGCCAGGCGAAACGGCCCAAAAACTGGGCGGCCGACAACTGGAGCTTCAGTGCCCAAGTTGTGGTTCGGTGCCGTGTTTGTTGGTGGAGCCTATGGGGAAACTCATCAACCAGGAGCTGGGCATCGTAGTCTCTGTGGGTGTGGATGGTTGATTTTTGACCTAAACAACCCACCTGCTATCTGAAATGTTGCGTCCTACATTGGTCGGTTGGTATTCTAAGATTGGTTTAGTTGAAATGGTACACCCTCCAACTAAACCATCAAATTAGGCGTCTATCGGGTTGCCAGTAACTTTTAGGAGGGAAAGAAGGAGCTATGGGTATCCATTTTTTCCGCCAGCAGCAACCAAGGGGCTTCGCATTGAGTTTCCTAAGCACGTGAAGAGTAAACAATTGTTGGTTAATCTTGGTTGTATATCCCACTCGCATTGTCCGATGAAATCCCCATTCAATCATGTTTAACACCATGGATGAAAATTCAGTGAAGATGTGCTATTGAATGCTCTGAAACTGGTACCTCTCCAATTCAACCAACCATGGGGTTACTCATCCATTTAAACCATTTGTGTGATTTTTAATTGCTTTTCGTATTTTCACCACCCTAGGGAAATAACCAAGTTTCTGGGTGTTTGTTCATCCAGATAACTGGTTATTAACCATAAGATTCAACAAACTTCTGTGATGCTAGCATCCTGACGATTCATCTATTGTTGTTGCTATCCAATCACTCAATTCTAATCATTAAAACCATTTGGTATTTTTTGCGGTCTTACACTACCATAGCACCCTGGAAACAGTTTTTTTTTTTTTCTTTCGGGGATTACTGTAATTGAGCCATTAAAAAGACCATTGTTGATTGTTCACAAAAGGAAATTGTATTGCCTGGGTGATTAGGGATTATGAACTAACCTGGTAGGAAAATCGAATAACCTAGTATTTCATGAGGTGGGAAGACCGGGGTATTTTTAGATCCCAGTCATATCCCTCTCATATCCCCGTCACTAGACCTCCATTTATTCCAGGTCCATTAAATCCCATTTCAATCCGACATAAATCCCATTTACCCTCTGGTAAACTAACATAACTATGGGAAATCACCATTTTTCATGGGAAAATCCACTATAAATAGCCATTTTCAATAGCTATGTTAGCTTACCAGAGGGTATTCCATTCCTATTTGTGGATTGAGAGCAATGTGAGGAGTTCGTGAGTACTGCCATGGCCATTATCTTCGAGCAACGCTTCGTGGCCGATCCCAAAGCCATGGACGAATGGGCGCAGGTGGACAACCGCGGACCTTGTGGACCCGGCTTACTATAGAAGTTCTCTGGGCGCGTTCACCGAGAAAAATGTGGGTTTTACCGATCATGGGGATTTAAAGATAATGATTTATGATGACTAAGTCAGTGGAAAGAATGAACAGAACTAGCCCGGGAAATTTCCAGTTTACGATATAGGGAACTATTGGGTGATTTTATCATGATTATGGGGTTACCTATCTGACAAGTTGGAGATGAGGGATGTCCAAGGGCAATAGAGACCATCAGGGATTCGTGGTTCGTGTTTGAGTCATGCAAGGTCCAAAAAGATAGAGACGTGTTTCCATGTTAGAGATGATATTTTGTTAGAGATGATATTTCCAGGCTGCGCCACTTTTCCATTGATTTTCGGGGTCTAAGTTAGTTACAACCCTGGTCTCATCCTGAGAGCTTTTTAGAGACGCCAGGGCCCCATCAGCATTTCTGACAGGTGCTGAAAAGAACCAAGTTGTTGGATGCTGGAGTCTCTGTGGCCATGCCCATGTTATCACCTGAGTTGGAACTCACAGCTTCTGGGACTTGGCAGTTTTTTTCGATGACAGGGGTTGTTGAGAGGTCAACTGCAGTGCTTGTCTTGTGTCTTCAATGGTACATTTGGATGTTTCTAGATTCAGACATCAGTCGTATTTGGATGTGTTTGGGGGAATCAGTCAGATTTCGTAAGTATTAAGCTAAGATTGTAGACAAATTGACCCAGAGATTTTTTTGCTGGCTCGTGGTTTTGCAAAATCCGATTTGATCCAAATCCAACTGACTCTGGGTCAACATTGATCAGCAGGTGTGAACACCCATTCCAAATTGAACTATCTTGGCCGGTTAACTTCAAGCTACTTTTCCCCATTCAAAACTGTTCCTAATCGAATCGTCTTTTCGTTTTCATCTCTCATAAGCGGTATTTTGCTCAAAGAATCAACTTTATCTCCATCCTCAAACAGCCAGCCACATCAGAGGAAGTGGTTCAGGCCATCATGAAGTTCTGCAGCAACGATCTCTGCATCTTGTCCGGCAAAGGCCCTGGGGCCTCCGTGGCCCTGGAGACCGCTGGCCGTTCGAAGGACGCCACGGTGGCGGCTTGTTTGCTGTTCGCCCCGGCGCCGCCGGCGCCGGAGCGGTGCGGCTATGAAGGGCCGGTGATGTGGCTGGGCAGTGAACACAGCCGGATGATAGGGGGAATCCTGTATTGGTGTGGATAGGAAATGGTGTATACCTCCGGGAATCAAACATGGAAAGTTGGAGAATCCCACATCTATAAATGATTTTCCCAGCTAGAAAGCTTCATGTCCAGGAGCTTTCCCAGCTAGCAATGTTTGATTAGCAGAGGGCATGCCCACAAATTGCCATACTTTGAATAAGAACATGATGATACGACTACCCATATGGGATGTTGGGAGTATCCTGTTTGGAGACAATCCCAGATGATATATATATATATATATTATATTTTATTTTTAACAAAATGATCCGACTGGTGGTTTACTGAGGATGTACTGGGGATGTAATCAATATAATGGTGAAGCCAATTATGATATGGGGATGTAACAGGATACATCTAACCAACAACATGATCTATATGGGTGTGTCTTGCTCGCTGCGTTTCTTGCTTTGAAACCGGGAAAATAATGAGGAACTAGTGGATGGAATGAATGGGGTACCCTGATTTCAGACAAACCTTAGTGGATGAAAACTGAGTGACGACTTGATAGCCTCGTTGATTCCGGTGATTCTAATACAGAGTGTATCGTACCTATGTTTCAAATCCCATATGTCACATAAACAATAGTACAGCAACACTTTTTGTGTCATTTCCCCATCTTTATGGATTTTTTTACAGACAACCACTACCACCATCTCAAACAAAAACCACCCCTTGTATTATGGTTGGTCAATGTTCATCCGACCAATGTCCTCATCAAAAAACAACAAGGTCACCATTTCCATTTTCCATGGATAGATTCCATTGCGAGCCCAAATATGGTTAACAGCTAAGATATGTTAAGATCCAGTAAATCATGATTAAGTCCCAACTATCTCTCACAACTTCTTTTCTGTAACCTCGACCACCACCACCACCACCACCACCACCACCACCACCACCACCACCACCACCAGCATCATCATCATCATCATCATCATCATCATCATCATCATCATCATCNACCACCACCACCACCACCACCACCACCACCACCAGCATCATCATCATCATCATCATCATCATCATCATCATCATCATCATCATCATCATCATCATCATCCTCATCGTCATCGTCATCGTCATCGTCATTATCATCGTCATTGTCGTCGTCGTCGTCGTCGTCGTCGTCGTCGTCGTCGTCGTCGTCGTCGTCGTCGTCATCATCATCATCATCATCCTCATCGTCATCGTCATCGTCATCGTCATTATCATCGTCATCGTCATTGTCGTCGTCATCGTCGTCGTCGTCGTCGTCATCATCATCATCATCATCATCATCATCATCATCATCATCATCATCATCATCCTCATCGTCATCGTCATCGTCATTCTCATCGTCATCGTCATTGTCGTCGTCATCGTCGTCGTCGTCGTCGTCGTCCTCATCATCATCATCCTCATATCGCCAGCATTGAGGTTAGTTTGGGCTCAAGACGACCAGGACTCGCCCTTCGATCAGGCTGGCAGCTGGGCCGAAGCCCTGGCCCTCCGCGAAGCGCCCAACGGCGGCGAAGCCATTGCAGTGCTGCGGGATCCGGCCGTGGGCGGCCACGACTTGGCAAGGATGTTGCGCAACCTGGCCTGGTTGTTGAAAGGTTAATGGGTTGTGTTAGCCAGTGTTTTCTTGGATTTTTTGTTCAAGTTCGGAAATTTTGAGCCATTTCAGAGAAAACATGTTTTTGGCAATATTAGTATTAGACATTTGCTTGGCAATGTGCAGCAGTTTTTAGGCATATATTTTACAAGTTGCAGTAATCGTTGACACTTTTGGTACTTGGGAGTCATTTCCTGGTGAAACATGTTTGTGATCTATGGTGGAATTTTCCGGGCTAAGATTTAATAGCAACAACAAAGTTCGTTCTGAGATGATTTGATTTAATGTGAATGTAGTTGGTGGTTGGTTTTGTTTGCTGCTTTCCACCCCCCAGTTGGAATGATTTCAGCAACTTGAAATGATATGGTGTCAGTAGTCATGTGTCAGCTGTATTCTCATTGATTTTTCTACTCTCCGTCAAATTTCATCATTTTTTTTTGTTTTCCAGCTCCCCATATCCTGCTTCTTGCTGAGATGAGATCATCAGATTGTTGTTTCAACATCCCCAGAAAGAAAGATCTGGTTACATCAAACAGGCAAGACCTAGTTTTTTGAAGAAGAAGAAACCGATCAGGCAAGGTGGTGCGCCACAATTAGTCGGCTAAGCTAGTAGATATATAGGGTTTATGGTGATGAAGCAAGCTTAGTCAGATGAGATCATATGTGGCTGTGTCTGAAAACGAGGTGTATACCCAGAATGGTTGGTTCAAGAGGGATAAGGGTGATTAACAAAACAATTTTGGGATATTTTCAGACAAACCCATTTTTTGATAAACCAACTGATACTTGAGGGGAACCCGCAACCAGGTAAGGATGAAGCATGTGCCGCAGACATCTTATCCTTTGTCGCGGCCTCCCTACTGTTGATCGAACTGAGAAGGTTGGATGGCTCGCAGCTGCAGAAGGATCGTTGCTGGGCAGAGATCTTTGGACCCTCTGGTAAACTAACATAGCTATGGAAAATCACAATTTTTAATGGGAAAATCCACTATAAATGGCCATTTTCAATAGCTATGTTAGTTTACCAGAGAGGTCAAAAGTCATGTTCTTTTGAATATTCCATTTTTCCTAGGGTGGAAGGGGAAAGTTCGTATTTATTTGGGAAAGTCCATGGTTTCCAAAAACACGTTCCTTAAACCCATCCAGCAATCCAGACGCGGTGACCCTTTGTGACGTTTGTCGCCAGGTTTATTACGCCTCTTTGAGGAACTGCCGCTCCATCTCACCCATCAGTTTCTTGGCTGTGGTGTGTTGGAAGATATGGCCATGATAGTGATATTCTAATGGGGAAAGTAGATGAACATGTGTGATTTAGCATCAACTTCGGGGTGGCCTATTTTCAGGAAAAAACCGAAGATGATTTTTTTTTGGGGTCCACCACCAGAAATGGATTGTTAACACCCAGAATGATATATATAGTTGGTTGTTTTCTTTTTTCATTTTCTTGCTTCCAGAAATTGCGGATTTTTGATCAACAAATTACTGTACAGTATATAAATAAATTTTGTTGATAGAACGAACAGAAAAGGATTGGGTTGTCCAACTCGTTATCGGTTTTCTCCTTTGTTTCCGCATTTTTTCCCAATTAGACTTAGGGGTAGTCATAGTCATAGTCATAGTTTATGTAGTTCACATTTTGAATGTTTGTTCCTTTTCCATGTGACATTTTTGTCGGTGAAAACAACCGTTCCCAGGTTTGCAAGAAGACGGCTGAACATGGCGGAGTCCTTGGAAGGTAAACATGCAGATGACTTGGCGATCGCCTTAGTCTCTCACATTCAGGACTCCGCCTTGACTCCACGACAAAGGGGGATAGCAGATAGTACCCAGATGGGTCGTTCATTGTGTGACCTACAAATGGCAAACCTCTGCCAAAACTTTGAAAGTTCATAATGGACATAATTTGCCCTTACCACATCTACAGGGTCGTGACCCTTCAGTCAAATGTTGGTTTGTTAACTATTATATATATATATTATATATAATGTTGGTAAAACAATAATAAACCACCCATTTTGGAATGGTTTATACCACCTATTTATGGCGATTTGGGGGATGGTTTATTATTGTTTTACCCACATAATATAATTTAATACACCCTATAGTTATTGGAGTTATAAACCAAATTAGCTAAGTATGGAGCACCACCTTGTACCATCTTCTCAACTACCAGTGTGACCCTGAGAATACGATGCGGAAGATGTCTTCGCGCATCTTCGCGCATCTTCGCGCAAATGGTGGATCATTTGAAATCAACGTACCAGTTATTCTCACACAATGACTATATACACAATATATATATATATACACGTATTATACATATAGTATAACTATATATAAAGATTTGTATACATTATATATAATGTAGTGTTGTGATTCTATAGATGCATGTTGCTTATAATTGTGCATCCAGTCTTGCTGGCAATTCTATCCCTATTCACCAAGATGAATTGACCGCCATCAACATCAGATAGTTCCATTTGTTGTCTCAAAAAATTCACCCCATCCCATGTTTTCGAAACTCATGCTTTTCCCATATAGTCTCCCAACATACCATGAGAATTGCCAGGATTCCCAATCATTCACCATTATTCACCATTACTCACCAATATTACCATGTTAATATTCCAACTATTCACCAGCATTCACCACTATTCACCATTATTCACCATCATTCACCATTATTTCCAATTATTCACCATTATTCACCATTCTTCCCACTACTTGCCATTATTACCAGGACATTTTTGAGGTGTTCACAACCCATCTCCTCAGAAGTCCTGGGTCTCCCCATCTCTCTTCACCCTTTCAGGACACCCCTACGGCCTCGCTGGAGATCGCCAGCTCTCTATCGGAGTGGATCAATAGCGACATGCAACGGCCCACAGCCTCGGCCTCTGAGTGATGCCGGCGTCCGCTGTCTCCCCGATGTTTGGGGGAGAACGCTAGAGGGGCCCTGTGCCCAGCACGGGGCCGCAAAGAAAGGATAGCCAAGTTGATGTATGGATGTTGGAATATATACGTATATATATATATATATGCTTCATGGGCTTTATAACCAACTTACTTCTCGGGGGGGCTCCACGTTGCACCATGTTGCACAAAGTCTTGGGATAGGTGAGGGACATGAGGAAGCTATGACGTGAGGATGATATTCTCCAGGGATTTCACCCACAATGGTGACAGCCCGTTTTGCCGGCTGTAGTTGGTGGGGGAAAATCATGGAAACCATGGAGGGCTGGGGGGACGAGACATACACATTTTGAGATTGAGCATGTGAGTTGAAAACCATGGGTCCCAAATTTGGAAGATCAGTTAGTCCCGCCCCTCCAAATCGGGCCCCTAGAGCGTCCGGTTCTGAAGTTGGAAGACCCGAAGTCCCATCAAAGTGTGAAGTCATATCAGAGCGTTGTGCATGGGTGAAATATAGCGACGTCACAGGGACTTTACCCACCATGGTGGTTTAGGAGAGAATTTGCTGAACATCCCAACATATCATGGGACTGTAGATTTTCTGGCCCTTTTTTCCCAATGATATATTTAAGGACATTTACGGCATACATATATACACATACAGTATACTGTACAGATAGCATCTTGTCTTTGCAGGGATTTGAAGACGTTTGGTTTCAGCTTCCAACACTGGGCTGAGCTGGCCAATGTTCAAAGAGTCTGCAGCGACAAAGTTTCGCTCGCGAAAAATGTCGCGCGTTGATGTGTCGTGACAATTTAAGGAATCAAACCGTCATAGAAGTCTAAGGGGTACCTTTCCAGGGGTTTTGCCCTCGCAACAGGAGTTCTACAGGAGTTGAATAAGCCGCTTTCAGCTTGGGGTTCCTGATGTTCATCAGGTCATTCAGCATGGAGAATCTGACAGTGTCAATGCGTGGTGCATTGGATCCGATGTCGGTTTGACTTCTGTTTGCCAGCCGAGTCATTTCCAGAGGGAGTAGAAGTTTGAAAGAACAATTTTCCCGTGCTTTTTCAACCACCCATGGTTGATGGTGAACGGCCACCACTCAGCCAACTAATGAGTATAAGGAACATAAAAGTGTTTGTGATGGTGATGATGACATAAGGCCTCCAAGGTAAGGACAAGCCCAACCAGGGTTGGACAACACATCTGCAATGATTGTATATCCCATGTATCTTCATTTCTTTGGGGAATTGGCGACGGACAGTCCCATGTCCCATGTAGCATGTAGCTATAGCATGCTATAGCTCAGATGGGGATGTATCATTGCTATCTGAATATGGGTCCAGACCAGAACACCCTGCTCTTCACACCAACTGATAGCAGTTGTATCGCTGGATGTTCATCCAAAACAAACCATGTTAATGGACTGGCAATGGAACACATCCAGAAAACAAAGCAACATGGTGCAAAATGTATCTATCGATCGTATATATATATATAATTATACATATATAATATATAATTGTACATATATATATATATATATCTTATATATATATATCTTATATATATATGTGTGACTCATGAATTAAAATGAATAAAATGAATTTGTCACTGGAGCTGATGGTTTACCAGCCATGTGAAATGACCAGAGGCGAAAGTCAATTTTCCCAGCTGCAGGGCGGCTTCCAGCCCATCGGCTTAGTCTTCGTGGTGGCCAAGGTGCGGAAATCCACGGTTCGTTTGTGGTCTTGATCCTCAAAGCGATAAAAAAATACGAGCTTCACATCATGATCTTCCCAATCATGTGTCTTTTTTTGGGCGGGGATACCTGGAGGATGGTGAAAACCCAAAGTGAACAAAATATAACAAAATGGCTTCGGGTCAAAGCTTAGCAGCCTCATACATATTAGTTCTTCGCGTCCCAATATCTCTCATTTGTTGGTGTTTTGTTGCTTTCACCACGAAAGACGGTCAATGGTTTTGATGAGACAAATTGCGAATCACTAGCAAAACATATGGACTTTTCCCTATGTTTGAGGGAACTTTGACGGAGATGGAGCAGTGCGGGAACTCGTTTTTTTCCAGGTGTTCCTCTCATGCCTCTGTGCCGTGCTGGCCGAGAAACATCTCAAGGCGCGAAAAAAAAAAAACATTTGACAAAAAAAGCGGGCAGGACATAGATTTGTTGAAGGTGTTTTTTTTGCTTTCCGACTGGGAGATTCACCATTTTGGAAATCCATGGGGGAAATGTATTTTTTTTTTTTTTTTGGGGGGGGGGGACCTTAACAAATCCAAGATTTTGGTTGTGATACATCATGTACATCCCGTTCACCAACCATGACTGGAGGTCACTCAATACATCATCCCGAGAGGCATACCCGATAAACCTCCATGGGGATGGTGAATTGGCATTGGATTTAGCACATGACACTTGATTGTCATGACTTTTGGATTCATTTGTGTTTCCCAATATCACACTCTTTGATGATCATTGCAAGGCTTTTCATTGCAAGCGGGTCACTGAGAATTATATAGCCAGGCTGGCCAGGCTCATATTCTTCATGGTGGATCTCCGACTGGTCGGGGATGGACCATTGGATAATCACTGGAAACAACCAATTTTTGACTTAAATCTGTCTGTTCATGGACCTCAAGTCCTGATTTTGAGACTAGATACTATGACTATAACCATCCTAAAACCCATTCTGAACAAAGATTTTTACATATTTTCACTCTGCACCCGTTGTATCTCTGCGACCGGTCGCTGGTGACAGGCCTTCAAAGAAATGCCAATCTATGCACAGGTCTGGCTGATGGGCGGGGGCCAAGAAAATGGACCATTCGCTGGTTGCCTTTCCAGCAAGCCCGGATTGGAAACAAACAAATGCGTCAGCCTCACATCCACTTAATTTGGGAAGTCTGTTGGATACAGAGCCTGCAGCGGTCAAGATTGGCTCAAGACATGTTGATTTTTTTGTTTTGTTCGGCATCTCGGCATTGGCAATTCTCAAAACATGATTCGCTTGAACATCGCTCTGCCGAGTGGCAAAAGTCGAACCTTTATGGTTCCACAGTCCTGCAAAGTAAGGGACTTGAGGATTCTCGCCCAGAAGTCTTTCAGCTGCGGCTTCCTCAGGCACTGAAAAGGGGCAGGTCCTGCTCGACCGGAATCTCTCCAAACCATCGGGCTGCTGTGGCGGTGATCTGATCCTCACCCGGATCCAGCTGACACATGTGCAAGAGATTCGGGCTGCAGTTCAGGCATGTGCTGCCATCCTGTCAGATGGATCGGTTGTTGCGTGGGGTGATCCAGAGGATGGTGGTGACAGCTCTGCAGTCCAGCATCAGCTCAGGAGCGTGCAGCAGGTTCAGGCCACAAATGCTGCATTTGCTGCCATCTTGGACAATGGATCCGTCGTTACCTGGGCCGATCCAGAATCTGGTGGTGACAGCTTTAAGGTCCATGATCAGCTGAGGAATGTGCAACAGATTCAGGCCACTTCTTGGGCATTTGCTGCTATCCTTTCAGATGGATGGGTTGCTACATGGGGCCAGTCTGAATATGGCGGTGACAGCTTTGCAGTCCACGATCAGCTCAAGGATGAACCAAAGATGGTTTCTTTTGGGAAGCAATCATTGAAATGGTAAATCCATGATATAGATGTGCACATTGTTGATCTAGGAAAGCAAATGGTGGATTGAAGTAGCTGAGCTCGCAGCGCCAGGAAGCGCTGGGCTCTGCAGTTTTACTCTGGCAGACTCTTGGACCCCACTTGCCAATCTGGTTGGTGGTTTCACATGTCATTGCAATTGACTCACAAATTTAAGATGGCTTGAAACCAGAAAGATCCGCCAACCAGCAGCCACTGTCTGGGCGACTATCAAAGGGTTCAGCTATGGATGTCAGCTCTCCACAGTGTTCTTGACACCTTGTGGAGGTTGTTGGCGCCCCCAATTTGAAGAACTGGTGTTTCAGGTTTTATCTCCGGATTTTCCTGGTGATTTCACAGTATCAGTATGGTTAAGGCTCCATCCTTCTCCAACATGCTGCAATCGATTGCTTTTGGTCCCAAGTCTTTCCGGATCCGCATTTCTGGAGTTTTGAGATACAACTGGTGAGTGATCTTGTTTCTACCCTCAGGTAATCGAAGATATAGCTACGGAAAATGCCATATTTAAAAATGATGTTCCCATTTCACTGACGATTTATCGGAGATTTTCCAAAAAAATCAACTGTCCCATTTGGCAGTGGGCTGATCAGTGCTCGAAGTGGATCGAAATGTATCGAGATGGCGAAATGTATTCGGGGCCCTCCCACATCCTGTGGATGGACAAAATACTGCCCCAGTTGTTATTGATAACCATCAAACACTATTGGCTATTGGTATCTATTGATAATGGGATTATAACAACGGGATAAACCGTCTACCAACTATGAGTGTCCTGTGACATCATTGGTGGTATGAAGGATCAATCCCACAAATCGTAACTGGCTAAAAACCATAGTTTCAACCCAGTGTTATGGAATAACCCCACGAAATGTGGACTTACTAACTAGGCTTAGTGCCCCCACTTACGTGCCGTGGCATGATGACCAAAGATTAACCGTTGTGTTTTCCTCCAGGTGGCACAGCTGAAATTCGCTTGGTTGTGGACCTCGCTGTTCTTGACACTTCTCTTTGATCGTCTCTTGGCGATCAGAGAACTGGGGTTCGACATTTGGGGGATGTTTCCATCCGAAAATCTGAAAGTTTGGGGGAAGACCATATGGAAACATCCGAAGATTTCGGTGTAAAACATGGGAAAAAAACTCGAAATCCAATGGTCAAGTTGGTCAACCATCACTTTAACTGATGGCCCAATGGCAGAAGCTCGGTCATGTAAACTGGGAATCTCCTCGCCATGGCATCTCCAGATGTTTACATGTTGAACTGGCGACAAAAAATGCTACGTATGATGATGTATGATGGGATATTGGAGTCTCACCTTCAGTTGTCCAAGTTACCCCTACAAATGGGTAAAGATGGTAAAGGGTGAAAGTACATTTTCTTGAACATTGAGTAAACTATATTTTTCATGGGTAGATTGAGGGTCTAGGACTCTAGAAACACGGCAGCCGAAAAGATGAATCTTTCAAGGTCTCATCCATGTAACATTGACTCACCCATGTGAGGCAACGTACGTGAGGATGGTTTCTGGAACGGCTGGGACGGACGCACCGTGGTGGTTGCTATCTCCTGGTCCGGGACCCAAATCTGCATGTTTTGTGGAATGCTCAATCATCCATCTGCCAAAAAGATCCAATAAGATCAAAAAAGTATGTTTTAAGGTTGTAAACACACATATAATATATACATTTTTGCAATCATGCTGGCATGTAAAGACTCTATAGAATCCCAAAATTTTAGATCTTGCAATAGCTTCAGGATGGGTGTCCATGGGGAAACCGCAGAAATTGCCGAGGATCTCGCAGGCATAGCCACATTGATTCGTCTCGGAGCTGTTGATGAATCAGACCCGAGCCTGGTAAAGCAAGTTGATGCCCTAAAACTTGTCAAACATCGAGCATTACAGCACAACAGAGGCTTTTCCGTCGATTTTCACCACGTCAGTTGGTGGCCATTGGCAATTAGTGAAATATCCTCACTTTCCATTGGTTTTTAACCACCTTTTGGCGATTTGAAATGATTTGAAATCACTATGTGCTCCCCATGTTTGCTTGCCATCATTGATTTTTCTTGCGTAAGTCATCTCAATTCATCCTGTAGGTTCACCTGTTCAAGTGTATCCCCAAGCCACTCGCCAAATATGGCCTGTGTTTCCCATCATATTTGCTGCCAAACATCCGAAAACCGGTCGTTGCCGCGACATGATCAGCGTTTGCACCCATGGAAGCTGCCAGTCACAGGGCTCTAGCGCCCTAATCTCTGATTTGGAGGACCTTGGGGACGGTTGGGCTGACTATCGATGGGAAAATGCTGAGAAAGTCATGGAGATATCATGTGGATTTTAACAGTCATGATCTAAGAATGGGTATATAGTGGAACAACACGGAACAACCAACTTGAAATAATGGGATATACTCCGCAGATGATGGTGTTACAATCATGGTAGCAAGAATCAAGTGGGGTTTAAGCAACAAAGTCAGGGGGGTATAAAACCAACCAGTCTATGAGTCTATGTGGATATAATTTGACATAATAATGGCATATCATGGGATAGTTGGGAGAACTAAGATCAAGTTGGTTAGGAGCTCTGGGAAAAACATTGGATTGTTTTTTTTTTGCAGTACTTCAATCTTGAAATCATACGACCAAGCACAGAAAACTACAGGACTACAGGGTACTGAAGATTGTCCATGTGTTTATCAATGCGGAGAGCTAGCACCATTAATAGAATCATCGCACAAGGGATAAACTGATAAACATGGGTATTGAACCGTTAAACTGGATAGATATCGGTGGTGTACCATCATGTTTTGGATGTTTATCTATTCAGCTGTTTTTGTCCGGGAAATAAGGGCACACTCCAGTATCGTGCATTTTCTGGAGGAAATTTAGTCTGACAAGCTCCAATGTACAGTGTTCTGGACAAACCCCCAAATACAACCAAGCGGTTTCCCTACAAACCATGAAGGCATTATTAGGTACACCCCAAACATAGATTATTGCAAGCTCAAACTGACATGAATCCCAAACCATCAAACACCACAGGTGACCAGATTATACCATTGTATCATCATGTATCATCTCCCCTCCACTAAAGATACAGACAGCTACAAAATTCCATGGTTGTTTCCCCTTCGGAAATGATCTAGGTTCATGCTGGCATTTCCATATCGTTTTGTAAACCTGTACTGGACTTGAAAGAAACTCATCCAGAGCCCGCCTTTCCTGCAGGACTTATCGGGGGTGCTTCCCTTAAACTTCAGCCAGCGCGGATGTTTGGGACTCTGCGGCCAGGGGCCCAACTGTTTGTTGGAGACCAAGAAGGGCAGCCAGGCGCTGAATCGCTTGGATTCCTTCAGCAAAGTCATTTCCATGGTGAAGAAGTTCCTGAAGGCTCAAGGCGCGCCGGACTCCAACATGGACGGTGTTGAATCATGTTGGATCCCAAAAAATGGGAGTTGGCTCCGCAAAACCATTGGTTTCCTTTTAACTGGACTGATTTTGGACCATTTAAGAAACCATCAAATAGATTCAAATAAACCAATTTGGTGGGTCAACAGTCATCCATTTAACCTATATATCCCATGTGTGGAGATCGGTTTTGCCTCAACTCAACTGTGATCTTAGAAACAAGAAACTGGGCTGGCCGTTGGACCCTGAACACCCCACAACTTGAAGTCGGAACCCCCTTGATGTACGCGATCCACGGAATATATGGAATTGCAAGCAGTTGCAAAAGACTCAAGATCCATAGAGATCATCCCATTTGGATATACCATATGCACTTTGCCAAAATAGACGCTTTGATCCAACTGTACCACGTGGATTCCTTTAGTGACCCACCCATCACCAGTGCACATTCACAACACCAGTCGGATCATCTACGAATAGGATCAGGCACAGATCATAATTTCCATTCCCCAAATTCCAGTTACAAACCACCAAACCAATTTTCTAATGGATTAACAAACCCCACTCAGAAACTATGAACTTCCTCCCAGAGTTGGTTTAAGTGAAAATCATTGAAAATCTATATATAGGGACAGACCTATACTTGGCGTTAAATTCCATGGGTTCCTGGAGATTTTCCCTGAAACCAATCCATTCGACCCCCCCAAAAGTATGGTTGGTTTCCCAATAAAATACCCAATATTACCATGTTTTTTACAAATCCCAATGTTTACTCTCATTGATGATGATGATGATGATGATGATGATGATGATGATGATGATGATGATGATGATGATTGATCTTTGCTATTCTCAACTTATAATCCCTATTGTTGATGGTGAAATCCCCATTTCATGTTGTTTGGCCTCCCGTAGTCAAACGTGGCAGTGGGAAATCCCCGAACTAAGTGGAGGTTGCTAGCTTGGACTCATCTGTAAATGGGGTCTTTTCCATTGTCAGGTTTGACTACCGAAGGGTAATCTCCATTATCCCTCTTACCAGTAGTACCGCACAAGGCGGTGGCGGAAGTTTCAGGAATAGCAAACTATAGGAAAGGTGAGTTGCTGTGAATGATGGATGGCAGAGCGAACCCACTGATGGATCAAAAGGTGGTTCGAGCGTCGGCCTATCTATCTATCTATCTGCCTGCCAAACTAACTGACTAACTGACTAACTGACTGACTGACTGACTTACTGACTGACTAACTAACTAACAAACTAACGAACTGACTAACTGACTAACAAACTAACTAACTGACTAANTAACTGACTAACTGACTGACTGACTGACTTACTGACTGACTAACTAACTAACAAACTAACGAACTGACTAACTGACTAACAAACTAACTAACTGACTAATTGACTAACTGACTAAGTGATTAAGTGACTAACTGACGAACTGACTAACCGACTAACTGACTACCTGACTAACTGACTAACTGACTACCTGACTAACTGACTAACTGACTAACTGACTAACTGACTAACTGACTAACTGACTAACTGACTAACTGACTAACTGACTAACTCACTAACTGACTAACTGACTAACTGACTAACTGACTAACTGACTAACTGACTAACTGACGAACTAACTAACCAACTAACTAACTAACTAACTAACTAACTAACAAACTAACTAACTAACTAACTAACTAACTAATTAACTAGCTGACGAACTGATTAACTGACTGACTGACTAACTGACTAACTGACTAACTGACTGACTAACTAACTAACTGACTAACTGACTAACTGACTGACTAACTAACTAACTGACTAACTAACTAAGTAACTAACTAACTAACGAACTAACTAACTAACTAACTAACTNACTAACTGACTAACTGACTAACTGACTGACTAACTAACTAACTGACTAACTAACTAAGTAACTAACTAACTAACGAACTAACTAACTAACTAACTAACTAACTGACGAACTGACTACCTGAGTAACTGACTAGCTAACTAACTAACTAGCTGACTAACAAACTAAGTAACTGACTAGCTGACTAACTGACTATCTGAGTAAGTGACTAGCTAACTAACAAACTAGCTGACTAACAAACTAAATAACTGACTAACTGACTAAATGACTAACTGACTAACTGACTAACTGACTGACTGACTAACTGACTGACTGACTAACTGACTAACTAACTAACTAA
>BGPT01002348.1:52619-68291 GCA_003297045.1 Symbiodinium sp. clade C Y103 | reverse complement strand
GACCTTATTACTAAAAACTATTTTTCTCGATTTCAAAATCAATTAAATTCCAATTTAAAACGCAATTAATACGTTGCAAAAAATTGGATTTCGAAGTGGGACCCTAATAATAAGCACCCCGGGGTTGACTAGTTTTTATTGTTAGGGGGTGAAACCGACAAATGGTAGGTTTATTTTTTAATTGTTTTCTAAAGGGGATCAATTAAAACTCAAATTGGCCAATCACAAATTTTCCAAAATTGGAGATGGACCCTAGTTTTTATTATTTGGGGGGGTTTAGTAATAGGGGGAAGGGATTAAACATCCAGAAACTACCCAAAAAAGACGGCTTTTTCGTCAATAATAAATTTCCATGTTCATAAACATCCATAAACTTACCCAGTGGTGGCTTGGCAAATGGCCACTGGTTTTCTGTCGAGACTTCACACTCTTCCACCGGTGTTGCTATGCGGCCCGCCGAGATCAATTCTATCACCTCTTTGTGCAAGTTCATCGCGCGGAGCATCTGGGTGGAGGAGAAAAGACGTTCCTCAGATCGAAGTAGCGAAACATGTTGCGGGGGGCAGGCAAATTGGGAGCCCCCAAACCAACAAGTACTGTTATATTATTACAGTAGGATTTTGGTATGGAGTAACCTGGTTTGAGGGATCCCCAATATAGAGAAACAAAGAGAAACACCCATGTGGTTTTGAAATCATCCAAACAATATCATGAGTTTACAATTTACCAGGCCAAAACTCGTGACATGGTTTTGCCATGGTTTCTTTTTCCGTTGTGACCGAGCAAAAAGTAGGTGGAAATGGCGTGTTCACCAGAAAACTGGGGGCTCAAGTCTCAAGCGACTTCCATCTCTGTAAGGCTTTCTAAAGCGGGGCCCAAGTGACGAGCATAGCGTTTGGATTGGATAGGGGTCCCGTAATGGCTGGGGTTTCCCGGTTCCCAAATCATCCAGATTGATTTGGCGGATTTGGGGTTTCTACATTTGAAAGTCCTCCAATATTTGCTGCAAATCTCCAATCTTCGATCGTGACCTCCCCAGCGTGACTTGTGAATTGCCGGATGCCAGAGATGATCAGAGACAAAAAACGCAAAAAGGGGCCCCAGTTCTCACTTGTTCTCCTTGAAGGAAGTCATCTCGCAATAACGGAAAATGCCTGGCTGAAAAACTTTGGTGAAGAATTCCTTCCATTTTTTTATCCCACTGAAAGATTTCCAGAACTGGGTGCGAAATTCCATCACTTCTCCGGTGGGCGCTGAGCCGCTAGGTTTAATCCCTATGTCTCAGAAGCTCGGTGAAAGACAGCAGCGCCTCAAATCTTTCCCCGCTGGACATGCTTTTTTGGGAGGTTCCACCATGAACCAACAAAAAATTGGGTTAACTGGCCAAAATGATGCAATACACGTGGTTTAACCAACAAACATGCGATATTCTGGGTTTATATGGGTTGCCTTGTCTTGGGACCTATAATTTCAGGGAGCGAGTGAACTGTGTCATCTCACTGTCGCACCAGATCCATTTGAAGTACAGAGGGGTGTGCTCAATTCAATGGGTCTCTCAAAAAACACCCAATTGGTTTTCTGTTCTAAAAAGATTGGTGATGTTATATGTGGGGATTGATTTGATATTTGGAGTTTGATCACTTCATTTCATTCTTGAAAGTGGATTTAGTAGGGGCCTGGCCCCATTTTTTGGACCTATGCATCAACAGGTCGACTTGGTTACTTATTCACATCCGAACACTGGCTATTCATGCTACCAGTGTTCTGGCCCACACCCAGCTATCAACATCACTGGGTATTTACTTGGCATCCAATGTATTTTTTCGTTGCATTTCACTAATGATGGGGATGTGAACGAACAATAATTGGGTTCAGCCATGTTCAAAATATATACAGTAAGTATAAACAAAATGTGCATGTGGGTTTGTCTGAAAATGGACTATACCCCCAATCAATCCCAATTCTGGGTATTGCTTCATGGGGGAAAATTTGGGGGTGCTTCCCCTTAAATCTTCAGGTACTAGACCCAAGTATAACCTGAACCAAACTATATTGTTCAGGGCAGCAGACCCACCAAGCCACAGGTAGAGTTCAATGGGCACGAGCTGCGGACCCCTGCGGCGCGGGATACGCATACCTTAGCAGCCTGGCCAGAAGGGTCAGTCGGTTGGCAGGGCGGGTGGAGGATTTCTAACGTTCAAAAAATGGGACGGCGACTGGAAATGGAAACTGAGATTTAGCGAAAATCAATGGAAACCAATAGAAGAGAATAGAAATTGAACATAGATTCAGTGGATACTCAACGGAAAATGGAAACCAATGGAAACGAATGGGAACTGAAAGAGCCATTCAAATGGCTGGTCGTAGAGGATCTGAAAGCAACCAAGATGTTACCAATAGAATGGAGTTCAACAATGTTGAGCCAATCCCAAAAGAGGAATGCCTGGCTTCTAAGTCACTAGATGATGATCCATGTAAATCCCAGCTGCAAGTGGTGACAAGTCAGTTACTAGGCATTCGTATACTAACCTCGCGGATCATCTAAATGGACTATCCAGAACTTGGGCATTTACCCTCCAGAAATATTTACAGATGATTGTCCTATGAAAGATAGGGATACCCCCTTGCCATGAACAAAAGATTCATATTTTGAAGGAATAGTCAATTTATAAGTGTGTGCGATACAATATTGATGACCAAAACCGAGACTGTTGTTTGATCGGGTGTCCGTTCCAACTTCCCAACGGGTTCTTTTTAGGAAGGAAACCGGATGAATTGAGGGTATTTGGGAGTCAAAGATCTTGAAAATCATTTCAATCCAAACGTCATAAATCATTAAAGCATGTTCCACTTGTTGTCAGTATTTTAAAATATGTTAAACACATTGCCCACATGTTCTAGCATCCAATGACTCAGCGGCGATCCAAACACCAGCGATGCAATTGTTCAAAGGCCTTCGATGAGCAGTTCCGAATTCCGGTGACCACTCCTCTCTTCCAGGACTCCATTGTCACCTGGTGAGAGAAGACCTAATGGGTGAAGGTCAATGGTTGGTAAATGGTTTTAGCCAGGGTTTCCTGGCTGGTGAATAGGTTGAGTTTTTGCCATGAACGGAGGAATCATCATGTAACACATAGCAATCATTTCATAGTGGACTAAACAGACCTGGAATAACCGTCTTTCTGTCTCGAGGTGTGGGTATTCATCTGAGAAAGGAAGCCAGATAAACAATGCAAATTGTAGTTCTGGCGTGGTACCCAATGATATCTAGTGGCTGGTGAGATAGTGATGCAGTGATGCAACAATGGCTGCTCACTGACTAAGTATGCAGCATTCAGCCCATCTTCAAGATCACTCCCCCCATGTTGTTCCATGGTTTCATCTCCCAGAACTCAGGCTTCCCAAGAAAGATGTATAGGTGGCTTTGAGATGTTTTGAGACTTTTGTTGGAAGGTCTCCCTTGTATTGGTGGATTGAGATTGACATTTCGCCTTCCTTTAACATATTCTACATGTTTAAGGATCATTTTGGGGATCATGCACAATTACCACTGGATTGGTCGTAAGGGAAAATCTACCACTTCAATCATGGTTGTTGACCCCCCAAGATAGAGGTGTAAACCACATTTCTTCCCAACAACCTATCTGTCCCTGTATGTCCCATTTATTGTGAGACACCAATGTAATCATCCCATAATGTAATCATGGAATCCTATTTTTCCCCAACATATTTCAAACGTGAATGTCCAACGTTTTTTCCAGCTCCTGATAGGGAATTTCCCGGAAAATTCCCAGGTAATTCGCATCTGGGACTCCGCCAAGTGGATGCGCGATGAGATCATCGTGCAGGGCAGATTGTCCTTCTCCTTGCTGCGTGACTCGGTAAATGTCTGGGTGAAAGCCAGGTTTTTGTGACGGGCTCGGCTGCCCATCTTTGGTGAAAAGGGAGACATAGTATTTTTTTGGTCATACCCTCTGGTGAACTAACATAGCTATTGAAAATTGCCATTTATAGTGGATTTTCCCCTTAAAAATAACAATTTTCAATAGCTATGTTAGTTCACCAGAGGGTAATTCATACTATATATAAAGATATGAGTAAGCAACAAAATTATTGTCATACTAGTTTAGTCGTGCTTCGCCTCAGCGCATGGCATGAAAATGAATAAGCAATTTCGTCCGCCATTCATACATATATAATGTAATTATATATCGCATATTAGGAAAAAGGAATGATGTTTATGTAATACCATTGTCGTTTATTGTTGTTATTACTTTTTATGATGATTATTATGATAATTGTTGTTGTCATTGTTATTTAATGTTATTTATTGTCATCATGATGCTTATCATATGTGTGGTATTATTGATTTTGGTTTTTGTGTTGCTATTCTTGCTGTTGCACTCGTTAGTGTTAGAATATGCTGTCAATGTGTTCAATGCTTTCAATGGTTTCAGGGATGTAAAGTTTTTGTGATGCCTCCCAGTTGATGGTCGATGTATTTTTGGGGGACATGTTTTTTTCAGGCGCAAAACTGGGGATACAACTATATGAAATTATATGGCTGCTGTTGGGGGTGTATAATGCTACACTTCTTCGGTTCTACCTTCTGGGGGGCAGGTGTTAGGGTCAAACCGCTGAGATTGAAGGCAGGGACAAAAAGACGACCCATTCATCCTGCAAGTATGTTGGGAACTTACCTGCAAGCTGCACGCCCATTTTATTGTTTTATAGAAATTTCGCAAGGTGTTCAGTGAAGAGCTTCCAGATGATTAGTCTTCAAATCTCGAAATGGGTTCTTACTTATATTTGCAGCCATGGGCTATGTGGCAACCGAGTAACTTTCGAAATTCATGCACCCCCCATCCACATGCCCCTCATAGCTGGCACTTCCTGCCTCCAAAAATGAGCCCTTCACCCATTTGCCCGTTGACACGCACCCATGCGGCTGGAAGGAATGCATGCCATGTCGCCCAAATGGTTTAACTTCTATGGCTTCAAAAGTGAGGAGGTGCTGATGTTATCAGCCCGGGGAGGAAGTTTGGATGGGTTGCAAGTAGAAAATTCGCAACTTTTCATTGCATTTGAGCCCTCCAAAAGATCATACCTCTGTGTTGGGTTCATCACAGAAGTTGGAAGACAACGCCAGTTCAAGTCTGATTCTAAGCCTGAAACCTGAGTGCTTGATCCTCAAAAATAGAGGGAAATGTTTGCTCCAACCACAATATATCATTTCAAACTTGTGTTACTTTACTGACATTTATTCCGGCCGCATGCGTCTCAGCAATTCCTTGTTACCGGCATGTTTTTCATAGTTTGTCCAAAAAAGGTGATATCCCTAGTGGCCCTAGTTGTGGCCATTTGAATCGTTAAAAATCATGATAAACCAATATCAACAAATCAAATGTGTGGATACGCAGCTAGATACCCCATGTCCTGACAAAGCCATGTTTGTCCATATGGGTTTGTCTGAAAATGGAATATACCGTAGGCGATGTTCAAGCTCAATGGTTTGATATGGTTTAATCGTGTAATCGGGATCATCCACACTAGAAAGCAATTCCATTGGAATATCCTCAATAGGAATAGGTGCACAATGGCCCCTGTCATGTTCCATATTGTTCCATTATGTTTGCCAGCATTTCCCTCCAAATGGCCATTTCAAACGGGAAAATACATCAAATCATGCTTAAAAACCCATTAGAATGAGGGACAGCACCATTCTTTTTGGTTCGTTTCTTTTATACATGATGGGTTTAGAATAGATTGTTTGATAGTATAGAAAAGTATAATTGTATGTTGAGACCCTTTGGTAACTCAACACAACTATGGAAATCACCAGGTCTAATAGGTAGATCATCTATACATGGGCCATTTTCCATCGCGTTTCCATCCTGTCCCCCCGGAACCTGACGAGGTGCCTGACGTGCAAGCCATCACCAGTAGTGGCGAAGTGGCCGAAGAGAACGCCTACTTGGGGCGTTTCTTGAGAGATCATCAGCGATGGGATCCATTGGGAATATGTGTATTTATTATACCCCCTGGTAATCAAACATGGCGTGCTGGAAAATCCACCATTTAGTTCGGGGATTTTCCCAGCGAACGAAACCTCCATTGAGTTCGGGGATTTCCAATTGTCACGTTTGATTACCGGAGGGTATCTCTATATATCTCTCCATATATATATATATGACATGATTAGATATATGTGTGATTACAATATACACATACATATATATATATATACACATGTAATTACGATATCATATGGATAATGGATACATATACTATATATGATGTCAAAACGCAACATGTCCTCATTTGAGTTTTACATATGATGTTTGTATGTACATGTATATTATATATGTATTGTCCTCAGGTCCAACGCCAACATCTACCAAAACATGGGTGAACATGCATCCCAGGCATCGTAAATGGGTAAAAACTGTGTGAGAAACCCCAATTGTACAGTTATACATAGTTTGTACATAGTTTGTATAGGAACTGCAGTGTATATATAATCTACAATCCCTTCTCATTCCCATTCCCCCTGTCAAGATGAACAATCCAATCCCTAGACAACTTGATTTGGATCATACACATGGGAATACACATTCACAAATTAACAAACTCACACAAACACAGAATGTATGCTGTTTATATAAGTGACGAGCAAATCATTCTATGTGTCGGGTAAAGACGCCTGCACAGCTGTCCTTGGCATTTGCCACTGACTTTGTGAGGCTTGCTCATCAGTGCACGAGTAAACAAGGCGGGGGTTAGAGAATGTGCTGGAAGACTTCAGAACTTCAGATCTTGTACACTTGTACGCTACAAGGTGGCTCCCCTTAGATAGCTAAGTTGGTTTATACATAGGTTAACTATGGTTTATGGTAAATCTAGCTATAGTAAATGGGAGGTATAAACCAATTTAGAATTGGGAAACCCCACCTTGTACTGTTTCAAACACCTTCTGAGTCTGTACCTGGTTGTTTTTTGGATCCAGACAGACACCAAACCTCAGAGGGTACTTGGAGTGTTCGGGTTCTCGACCCGCAGGGGATGGCTCAAATCAAATTTACGCGGGTTACAGCCAAATTTTTGAGCCAGCCGATTTCCTGCATACTTTCTAACTAAGCCCATACGTTGACCAGTGCTTTACCGCCCCCTGATCTTGTTTTGCTGCAACCCATTGGTTGCCCGCCAGGTTGAATCCATGGCTGCGCAACAACTCCCAGCAGTTATGAGGCGCAAGATGACGCATCATATGTCTCTCCAACCGAATGGTAAAAAAACATAATTAATCTATATATGATACTGATATATGATATATGGGGATATAACCATTGTACCCCATGGTATTCCTATGATTATATAATATCCAAATA
This sequence comes from Symbiodinium sp. clade C Y103, assembly GCA_003297045.1. Classification (NCBI taxonomy): domain Eukaryota; class Dinophyceae; order Suessiales; family Symbiodiniaceae; genus Cladocopium; species Cladocopium sp. clade C. Next base: position 60,903 of record BGPT01002348.1, on the reverse strand, counting down.
CTGTACATCCCATGATATCCCAACTAGTCTCAGTTGTATAGCCCCCATTCTTCCCCATTGGGGAAGCCACGATGCTCTCCACCTCGATGATTCCAGGGGAGGACCCTGCGAGGAACCGCCCTCCACGGTTCAGAATTTCTTGTTCTTTGGCCCAAGGGATGGGGGTGATGGGTTTGAGAATCTCCAACATTCAATGGGGATAGTCATGATTTAGTGGCATATATTGGAATTATGTAATTGATATTGGGCAAACATCATGGAATACATACACTCTGGTAATTAAACGTAGCTATTGAAAATGGCCATAGAAATCGTGGATTTTCCCATGAAAGATGGGGATTTTCCATAGTTATGTAAACGTTTACCAGAGGGTAACCAACTTAATATCTTCCTGGTGATTCAACATGATTCAACCAACCGACCCCAAAGGTGACGGGCGAAGCTCAACCACTAACAACATCGCCCCCCTGGAACAGTGTTTAAACAAGGACAGGTTTTCGGATCCACACGTTTCTTAGATGATTGTCCATCCCACACTTGGATAGTTATATGAATAAAATTGAATAAATAACTTGATCCTGTCACACCAAATTGATTTTGCATACATGCTCACTAGAAGGTTCCCCTGGCAGTCTGACATCAAAGTTTGATGGAAGGCTGCGCGTCAAAATCAGGGACCGCACTAGTGGACGGTGGTTGAATTATTCAATTCAGCCCATTTTTGAAATCCCTGCAACCATCCCTTGCTACTCAGTTTATAGAGGGATGTAAGTGCAACATCCATGAAATGTATTTTGATAATGTCTTGCAGTGACAAATTTAAGCATGGTTGCAACATGTTGCAACATCTTTCCGTATCAGCATGTCCATTATCATTCTTTGCTGCACAGGGTATTGGTTTAATAGTGGATACAATGTGTACACATGCTCTACATATATTATATTATATATACTGATAGATGTCTATACACATATGTATATATATATATACACATAGATAAGTCTTTTCTAAGTCCCTGATATGAGCCGTAGTTCTATCCTATATTTTTCCGCACTACCTTGGTTGTTTTCCCAAAGGATGGATGTCTTCGAAGTCTCTGGCTGCGCTGGTAGCGAGGTCCGAAGGGTCCGAAGGGTCCGAAGCGCTCAGGGGAGAAACGCGCGTTTTGGGGATGAGATCAAGGACCATGAATAGGAATATCATCCAATACCCTTTGGTAAATCACCCTATTTTATCATAGTTTATCCAGTTTTCCATATGTTAGTTTATCAAGGACCATTTTGGAGGATAAAAATGGTGAATATCATCCAATACCCTCTGGTAAACTAACATAACGTATGGAAAATCGCCACGTTTATTTGGAAAATCAACTATTTCTATGGCCATTTTCAATAGCTATGTTAAATTACCAGAGTGTATGTCATTCTCGCCAAAATGTCCGGTATCTAGGCTTAGTTGTGTTGCAGTTGTTTGTGTTCAGATAGAAACCTAGATCATCATCATAAAAGGAGGTAATCAGTATCTTACTGGTACATCTTTGTGAGAACCTTTACTGTATCTTTGAAGCAACACTTGCAGTGTGTCTATGGGTTCCATGTTCTGGTCTCTTATATACTTGCTACATGCCAGTAAAAATTGAGCCTACTTTAGGTAATTATATGATTTGCACACAGAGCTAGCATGGATTAGATTTGATCTATATAAACAACTAGACCGACAGATACAAAAAAGATATAGAATCCCCCTCTGACATGATGCGTGTATAAAAAATTACTCAACCGAGTTCTGTTTTGAACCCAATTCCCAATACCGAAAAATGGGTGCAAGTATTATACGTGCATATACGTATACATTTATATATATATATATTTATATTATATATGCATATGTAATGAGCTGTAGTAAAGGTATCACGGTATCACTATAATCTAATTACTCATGACGCATCCGCATCCACAGGTGATGCTGGAGATGGCTATCGGAACCAAGTCCAAGAAGACCAAGACAGCCTTGCGGAGTCGCTTTTTTTCAGAGATTTCTTGGGGCGATTTGTCCTACGCGGTGGTGCCCCCACCCAGTTGTAAGTGAGTATATAAACCATAGTAACTATAGACATATCTATCATAAGCTTAGCTAACTATGGGGGCACCACCTTGTACCATATATGGTCGGGAAAGCACCATTTCTTTCGGGATGAAACATGGGTTACAGCATGTTTGAGGCAGGGTTTTGCCATTCTGTAGGTTCAACTGAAATTTTGCCGAGAAACTGGTTGTGATGGTTTATCACCATCCGTGGTCAGTTTTATCTCAATTTCTTGCAAAATTCACTTGAATACTCCTAAATCTTCTGGATTATCATCATTTGCCACAGTTTAATATCGAAATTTGAGGGCATCCTCCATTTTCAGACAACTCCAAATGGTGATAGAACTGACCAAAAACTGGGATTTGACAGGATTTGTTGCAACCACAAAAAAATGTGTTCAAAAACCTCGAAATTTGGGGATTTAACCAATTGACATGGACAATTGAACCGGCCAATATGATAATGTGTCACTAAGCAAGCGGGATATAGGCTGGAGTATGCTGTTTTAAGGAACAACATAGGGTCACCTATAGGCGGTTGTTTGAGGTAAGCAGAACCCACCATGCTGGAGTTAGTTTGCGTGAGATCATCCATGAGACGGAGGGAACAAAGAACAGGTCTTGATACCCTCTGGCTAACATATGGAAAATCACCATTGTTGAAAGGTAAATCAACTGTAAATGGCCATTTTCAATAGCTATGTTAAATTACCAGAGGGTAATGGGTGAAATGAGTGCAATAGTAGTATCTAGTGGCAACGTGTTGCAACAATGAATTGACAAGAAGAATGCCAAGTGCCTCATTCCTGTAGAGTTCGTGGATTTGATGGCTAGGATGTGGCTAGGACTTGTCGTGCCGACTAAGTCTAGCCAAGGCTACTGACCACAATTCCTTGGCCTTCCTGGGATTGCCATCCTTGGGTGGAGTATTTGTGGTTCATGCTAGGAATCTACCATTTGATGAGGCCGCGGAAGATCATGATGAACACCATACATTCATCAACCTGTATTCAGGCGTTATTCATACTCACCAGGCTGCGGGTTCGAATATGTTAAGTAGTTCATGTTTTTCATCCTGCGTGCAATCGTGAGTTTTGGATGGGAGGCTTAACTGTGTGTTTGTGTGTGTTTGTCTGAAAATAGGATACCCGAATATGTCCATGAAAATCCATTGATTAACTATCATGTTCCCTATTGAAATTTGGTAAACATGATGGCTTCAATCAGTTTAATACAACCATGTCGATCAACTTCCAAGGCAAAGAATCCAATGAAGATCCGGCCACGGCTGGACGTTTTCTCTTCCAAAGTGCGCAGGGTGCGGCGGAGATTTCGTGACCCATGGGCAAAAGACCACCATGTTTCATTGGTAAATCATGATGTTTATCATATAGATGGTCAATTTTCCATCACTACCAGGTTGTTTCAACCATGAATTAAATTGGGATATGAGACTGTGAAATGTGGGAATAGGAATACATATCTGATATCATGGAATATGACCAGAGATTCTTGGGTAAATCTTGCTTAGGGTGGGTGAGGCTTCATAGGGTCAAAAAGATATTCTATTCTATTCCATGACCCACCCATGTGTTCATCTAGCTTCGGGTGATTTTTTGAAGTTGTCCTTGGTGTTTGGCATGATGAAGTGAAATTGTGCACATGCCTTTGTGCGAAAATGGGGAATGCCATTGCCACTAGAATAGCGGAAACTTACGATAAACCATCAGATTCAAATTTAGTGGACTCCCGCATTTTCAGACCGACCCAAATGATGATAAAACTGACCAAGGATGGTGATACACCATCACAAACCCTTGATTTTTAGGTGACTTTAGGCACATTTTTTGGAAGTTGATTGGAACCACCAGGCGCAAAGACATGGCGACGCCAGGCAACAAGGGGCGCATGACCCCTTTGGTCAGTGTGCTGCCCACCAATCCTCCAGCCACTAGAAAGGATGATCAGTCGGCCTAAACTTGGTGGAAAAGAGATGAAAAACATTGAAAAACTAGAAATTTAAGCCTCAAAAATGGATAAAAACGGTGGATGTTACAGAGTTTTGTTATCAAAAATGGTGGATTTGAAAATGTGAAGATCACAAATTGGTATTCAAGCATCAAAACAAGCGATTTAAGCAATGAATTATGCGTTTGGGTCGAAATTTTGGATCCCTGATTTTGGGCCCTTGCAATGGAAGAATAAGGTTTGAAACCATGGGACGACATAGGCAACCATGGTAGCAATGGGGCATTCAAAGACCTCACAAGGGTCCATAACTGGGGGAAATGAGGGGAGCAAAGAAGCGGTACCCTCTGGTGTCATCAAACGTGGCAACGGAAAACCTTGTATAAATTGAGGTTTTAATGGGAAAATCACATTATCAACCTTGATTCCTTGATTCAACCATGATAGATCATCAACGATGATTCAATCATTGCTACATGATCACCAAATTTGGAGTTGCAACTCTTTGACTAAACCCCAGCTGTCAGTGGGTCAAACTAGGGGCGATTCGTTGTGACTTGAGGGATGAGAACCTGTTTGAACCAACCACTACCTTCGTCAGAAGATGTTCAACAGCGATAGAGAAACCAGTCCGAAGGGCATATGTCACTTTTAATGTAAACCCCGGATTGATAAACAACGGTTTATCAGCTAGGGGGCTACTCCCCCAATAGTCACAACCTGATACTTAAATGGTACCCCAATAAAACAGCTTGGTTTATTAATTAATCCGGGTTGACATGACGATGAAAACGCCCCAGGAACAGCTCGACGTGATCCTCTCATTGTACTCGCGCATCACGGGCTATGTCACCGATGCGGATTGGCAACGCGTCGGCTTCTGTCGCCTTAAGGTGGGGTGGTCCGGGGTTGGCATAAGCCACAAGCTGTTCATATCGAGGGCTATGAAATCTATCTGAAGTGGGTCATTACGTGGATTATAACGGCATGTCTATCAATATTCATATATATAATATATATATATATATGTGATGTATAATATATACGTGTGTATATATAGTAATATCTATATATACATGTGTATGTCAATAGACATATATGTGTATGTACATGTGTATGTCAATAGACTAATGACACTTCCCGGGCAGTACCCCCGTCCTGGCCGTCTATCTATATATAATTATGTGTATATATATATATATATATACACAAATATGTTATGATATGTTATTATACATATGTACTGTGTATATATGTAATATGTACATATATGTATATATGTATATACGTATATATGTATACGTATATATGCATATGTATGTATATATGTATGTATTGTGTATGTAATATGTATATTATGTATACATAATATGTATATATGCATATCTTGTGTATATGTGTATATATTATGTATATATATATATATGTATATTTGTATACATGTATACAATATATATATATGCATTATGTGTATATGATGTATATATATGCATTATGTGTATATGATGTATATATGTACTTGGATATACATATATATATATATGTGTGTGTGTGTTAGTACATGTATATATACAGATATGACGGAGGATGACTGCCTGATGTTCCACGGAATGCTGGGAATCGAAAGTCGTCAGTGAGTAGCCCATTGAAATCAAGTAGTATCATTGGGTTTAAGGGTCAATATGGTCTCCCCGACTTTCAAAAAAACTCGGCGGTAAGCTGGTCAGAGGAGCTGATAGTTGATCATTCTCTGTCTGTAGTTTCCCCTTTTGTTGCTTCAAACATAGTTTGCTAGTGGAGGTGCATGTGATAAAATGACAGATGTTGCTCGCCAGGTAGTAAACCTTCCCAGCATTTGCAGAATGAGGCATGCCAAAAAGTGTTCTCTCTATCTCTTTCTTTTTTTCCATAGTATTGGGATGCTTCAAAATAGTTTGAACTTAAATTGATCGCAAAAACTTGGGATAATCAATTTATACTTCATCTACTTTGGCCCAAACTTCAGCCCTTTCCCCAGCCCCAAAGAACCGTCGTCTGGCAGCTGTCTTGTGCCTGGCCAAGCCAGGTGAGAGAGATTCGAGAATGGGAGGGGGACACGCAGACGCTTCGCTTTTGTGCAACGGTGCAACGATGTTGTTTTAGGGGTTTAATGGGGATATCTATGGGTGTACGATGGGGATATTTATTGGGATACAATGGGGATAGATGTAGTATAGGGATAATATGGGGATATAATTGGATGTATCCAACCAACAATATGATATTTGGCAGTGTGGCAGTGTGTGAAAATGAGGAACCGGCAGATTTCAATGAGGAGAACCATTAAAATTTGAGGTGTTTCCCTAATTTCCAGATACATCCATCTCATTGGGGACAAATTATCATATGAGTTATTGGTCATTTGTTCATGGGGAAGCCAATGATTTGGGCACTCTAATTTTGGGAAATGCCCATATGATGACACATTGTTTGCAGGATACAATCTGATTCTCAATACTGATATGTGAACGAATTTATTGCTTCTCCAAAGGATTTCTTACAGCAGCTGCTGGCTTCCATGTGATCAGCCCCTTTTCGGTCCGATGAGGCTGAAAGATCAAGGATAAAAAAAGACCGCCTTTCCAGGATGCGATAAAGATTACACATACCACATAGCCCATAATGTTCAAATCTCCAACTTTCGTTTTTTGGGGTGCGATACCATTTGTGTCGGTCAAACTAGTTTCTGTTTCTCCCTTCAGGATCTGGAAATGGCGCTCGTGAGCTTAGGACGCCCCTTTGGTGTACCATGAGCAACATGGCCCATTTGCCCAGCAGCGTCGAACCAGGCGCGATGATATCACCAGCACGTGGAGATTTGAGGCTTCTGAAACCACGGAATCACAGGTAATTTTGGATACAAATTGTTTCCTTCTCTAGTTTGCTTAGAGAGTAGCAATTTTAGCCCATAGCCAGATATGATGCCTAGAGAAGATTCACAGGGTGGGTGACACCCATGATTTATGACCCAAAGTCAGGGCTGAGGGGCCAGCTTAGAGAATGAAGCAAGCAACCCTGGAGTTTCCATGAATTTCCCAGATTCTTTCTTGTGATTCAATGTAAAGGCTATGACTTCAAGTTCAAGCTCGGATCGAACCTCCATGTGATCTCAAAACTTCATGTTCATCCATGTTCGATAGGAACCTCACATGATTCGTACGTGGTCACGAATTCTCATGGAATTTGCCATAGAACTCATGGATATTTCCCGTATTTTCCACCGCAGCGATAGGCACTTCCAGGTTTCAGCATACCACTGTGCAGGTGCCATCCTATGCTCCTTAGCCAAGTCCCAAGACACTGCTCCTTGGCCCGAGTCATTTCATGACAGAATTGGCTGGTGAAAAGATGGATAGAGGTCCAAGAATAAAGGATACCCATGAAATATTATGGAAATTGTGATCATTTGTTCATCGAAATATGTGACAATGTCATGGTTGAGCTTGAAATTTTGGGGTAACTTGTTTGGAGACGATGGTTATACACTACTAAAGGCAAAGTGTAGCTACTACTGTGGGCCCATTGGTGCCGATGTCTCAATGACAGGTTTATCTATAAAGGTCTGTCATGGTGCCAGCGTGACCTGCCCCAAGGTGCTGACCAGAGGCGTGCCCAACTGCAAACCGGTGAAGTTCCAATTGCGCTGCTACATCAACATGGCATCATGACTGTGGTGTTTTCTCCGTTTGTTGTTATGATGGGTTGGTTGATGTCAGCCACTTTTATGACAGAAGCTGTATGAGAGTATTGGTGGAATGTGGGGCGTATGTGAATATGTTACGAATCATTACGAATCAGTATGATTATTATTGTGATGATGGTGATGCTGTTTGTGTTATGTGGGTATGCTAGTTGCGTTTAAAGTGTGTGTGTGTGTGTGTGTGGGGGTTTTACATATATATGGTGCAGCGTCGGACGGCCCCCCCCCCCGGGTGAGGGGGAGGGGTCGCCCCCCCCCTGTGGTCGGTTTCCCTCTTCATGTCACGTGTCTATGCAATGCATGTAGTATGTTGTTAGCTTCCGTAGTTACCACTTAATTCATTTACTTCCACNGCCACTTCGTGGCTCAAGACTGACAAGCATAGCTCTCAGAGAAAAGTCGCTGCGCTCACTGTCGGTAATTCCAGGTGTGTATATAGACCAGGGCCCCCAAGGGGAATACCACGTCAAAGTGGTAGCGGAGCTTGTG
>BGPT01002348.1:21195-36703 GCA_003297045.1 Symbiodinium sp. clade C Y103 | reverse complement strand
TTTACCACGTGTCTATGCAATGCATGTAGTATGTCTGTAGCTTCCGTAGTTACCACATAATTCACTTACTTCCACTGCGCCACTTCGTGGCTCAAGACAAGCATAGCTCAGAGAGAAAAGTCGCTGCGCTCACTGTCGGTAATTCCAGGTGTGTATATAGACCAGGGCCCCTGAGGGGAATACCACGTCAGGGGNACAAGCATAGCTCAGAGAGAAAAGTCGCTGCGCTCACTGTCGGTAATTCCAGGTGTGTATATAGACCAGGGCCCCTGAGGGGAATACCACGTCAGGGGGGGGGGGGTGGGGGTCCGGGGACCGGGCTCATATATATAAATATGATATGTGAACACATCGACCTCTTCCCTAGCAACACCGCCTCGTCCTTGAGGTGAAGAGTCCAGGAGCTGCGTTCATCAACACGACCAACGCTTTCGATCTCAAGGTGAACCTGGGTACCCAATGGGATTCAGGAGGATTCAGGAGGATGTAAGGGGATTTCAATGGGTTTTTGATGGGATTTCAATGGAATCTTGGTAAGATTTACATGGGAACTTCATTGGATTTTGATGGGATCATACTTGGATTTGAATGGGATCTCAGTGGGAGTTGAATAAGGACTCATTGGGATTTAAGAAAACTTTAGTGGGATTTGATAAGAATAAATGGGTATATCTATATTAACCATCTGGTGTCATTGGTTGAATGGCTGGGAAGTCCCTATCAAACATGAAGGTTTTTTAAACGGTTTCAGATAATTTTCCAGCAAACCAATTACCGGAGGGTAAACCTTGTAGTTTAGTAGGTGAAACTGAAATCATTCAAGACCCGAACATCTTGAACTTTGGGGAAGGGGGTAAGTCTTATAAACCTTAAAGGGGAAAATCGTCTAAATGTGGTGGATCTTCCATGTAACATGTTTGACTACTGGAGGGTAAGTTGGTTTATAAAAAAAATAAACGTATCTAAACCGTAGAAATATCATGACATGATATGCAAACAAAAACTTACTTCACCCACTTAAAAACCATGTCAGAGGCGACGCTGAAGAACATCGTGGCGTGTCCTGCCGGCGTGGCCGCGCCTGCGGAGGTGACCGACCTGTGGGGGTGTGACGCCAGTGTTTGGGGTCAGGTGTTCTTAGGTTCCCCTAGATTTACATATGGGTTTGTCTGAAAATAGGGAATACCCATATTTTCAGCAATTTTCAGAAAATGATCATAATCCACTGGAATTGAGGGTACTCGTACCCTATTTTCAGACAAGCCCACATCAAAATATATGATAACTATACATACGCATTCGCCAATTACGAGTCAATTGAGATAGTCATCCCATCCACCAATGCTTAAGTACTCATAGCCTCTAATGGTTTAAGATAGTTCTGGAAAATGGTCCATTTATAGATGATTTACGATGCTTTACCTATTGAAGTTGTGCTTTTCCATAGCTCCGGTAGAGTACCAGAGGGTATCAATCAGTGTGAATTAGATTTGTATATTGGGACCATCACCTTAAGAACCCATGGTACACTAAAAGATACTGTACCCTCTGGAAATCTAACATAGCTACAGAAAATGGGCTGCGTATAGATGATTTCTCTGTTGAAAATAGTGGTTTTCCTGATTGCAAACTGTGCGATTACCAGAAGGTAAACTCATCTAATTAAGTATTGATTATAGTATCTATAGGTATATGTTTGATAAGTACCATTTTTCAGAATTTATGGTCAGAAGTTTGTACCAATTTGCTCAGTGCTGTCTTAGGGTGATTGAATGATTGAATGTATGCAAGAGTCTGCATGTCATGAGGGCCGGCGGTCTTTTTGGATCTTGTCTCGGCTGAACGTTGCTAGTGTGCTTCTGTTAACCCCCGATTTGTACTCATCAGGTGAGGCTTCGCAAAGTGGCCCCACAACATGGAAGAAGAAGATAAAAACAAAGACAAAGACCCACCAAGTAGTTTCGGGACCGTTGGTCACAATGTAAGATTCAATGGATTGGCTTTGTTGGGAAAATCTGCATGAAACCATGGTTGCGCCAAATATAGAGGTGTCCTGCAGGTTTTCCCTGAAACAAATTCTGGTTCGCATGGTGCAGTCAAAAGTTACCCACCATTGATTGGGGGATGGTCATTTCACGATATGTAACCATATGTTTGATCATACGTTTCACCATTTGGGTACAAGATGGCCCCGCCAGTCAGAAGTTGACTTGTAAAGCCTATTAACTCTAATTGTAGTCATCACTACCAAAAAACCAAAGTTAACCTAGTGAACTCAACCAACTTTGCTAACAAACTGGGTGCCACCTCGTGATCAATAATGGTAGAAAACAATATTGCTTTTTTACCAGCTCAAAATTTCCATTTATAGGGGATTTCCAAGCTTGCCATGTTTGATTTCCGGAGGGTACAATAGCATCTAACTTGACCATAACACAAACTGTATCATACTCCCACTATATCCCATTATACCCTCGTTTTTTCCTAGTTAAGTCTCCATTTTGAATGCAGGAGGTTATTTTCCATGAAAATCATTGAACACCATTTGAAATGCCATGACACCTCACCGCTTCGCTTCGCGCCAGGCTCTGATCTCCGCTTCATTGCTGCTGCGCTGCGACGTCACCGCGCCCCTGAAATCATTGGCGCGGAAGGATGCCAACGGCCACATGGCGGAGAGGGATGTGGCCCCATGGGAGGAATGGATGGTATAAACATGGGTGGTTTACTATTGTTTTACTAACACTATATACTTTTTGTTTTGACATAAGGTTTTTGTTTGGCTTACTGACTTTCTCGGTATGCACATATCTATAGATGAATAGCACCCCAGCGAAAAGATCGAAAAAACAATTCACCACTATTTTGGTAGGATTCTTGTTTTTCTGTCGTTTTTGGGAGGCTCCATATGTACGTATAGTAGGATACACATGGATGAACCAGCAAGAAATCGGGATTTAGGCTGCACAACTTGGAATCTGACACAATCCAGAAACGATGTGAGTGGTAGGGATGAACAAAGAAAATGCGGGCTTGAGTCTTAAAATTGGGGTTTCAGCCAGAAATCACAGTTGGTTGATGGCTCAATGAATATGAACATATATGAACAATGGTGACAAACATAGGGATATGTTAATGATTGTTGGTTATATTGATAATAGCGGGATTTGAACCAAAAAGATGCGGATATTCGCCTTCAAAAGTGCAAATATAATTCCGAATGATGGTTGATTCATGTTTTGTGGGGGGCCGTACTAAGTAGTTTCAGTGAGATTATCACGGTGGATTGATTTGAGGGCAACGATGAAGGTATTTGCATGGTTTTGTCACTAGAATCGTCCCATCATCCAGTTCTTGGATTCTCACAATCAATTGCAATCCACTATGGGATTTGCTCCCCAACCAGTTGACCGGTTTGGGCTGACCTGTGAACTGCTGGATGTGGGCTTCAAACATGGTTGAATGCTTGCTGGTTGCAAAGATGGATGTGACTTGTTGCTTATATATTTGATATGTTGAGATGGATGTGTCTGATGTGTCTGAAAATGATGGAGGTTGGGGACAGCGTATTTTCAGACATGGTTTCCAAAGTTGGATCTGTTCGATCCTTGTTTCGGACGATTGGGGTGAAAGATTCTGCGATCTTGGCAGATTGAAATCGCCTCAAAGGACTGGCAGAATGAAACACCAATCTGGTCTGCTTAGTTCTAGTTGGTTTGTCTGACCATATGCGACCCAAAAATCCGGTGGTTTATGAGGTTTCTCTGAACACATGGTACCCAAGTGGTTTATCACGGTTTTCATGGTCTATCAGAGTCTATCACAATGTTCCTCCTGAGGTACCTTCCGGCAATCAAACATGGTTTTCCCACTAAAACCTTCATTTACAGCGGGTTTTCCATGTGCCTCGTTTGATTACCAGAGGGTAAATCCCCCAATTTTTGGAATGATGCAATTTATTGTCATGCCAGTTCACAGGCCTTGCCATGGATCCTTAGTTGCAGGTAATATTCACCTGGACGGTCTTCGCGTAGCAGGACGGGAACTCGATTCAGGGGTCTGTCTGAAAATGAGGTAGACCCAGAAATTGCGATGTTATTCGGGAAAAATGATGAAAAACCACCAACTCAACCATCAACTTTGGGGGAGCCCTGCTTTCCGTCCAACTAGTTTGTCAATCATTCTGGATAAATTCTAACATATTCTAATGTATTCCCAAATGGACTTATTTGAGGTATTTTCAGGTTAGTGAATTATAAACAATGATTTACAGAATCCAGAATGATTTCCTAAGTCCTAAGGAGATTTCTCCAATTAAAATTAACATCCATCTGTGAACTCAGATCTGAAAAGAATGTGATCTACACAAATGCGCATGTACATGTTGAACTTATCTGCCTTTACCCCCGAACAAACCCCCGGTCATCGAGATCCATGCGCCAGCAGCGCTAGGCTTCATGACTTCACGGGATGCGAAGTTGACCCAAGGGACTTTATCTGTGGGACTCATTCAAGGTTATTCATTCCTAAGAATGGATGATTATCAATGATTGAAAACTGAAAATGATGGGTCCGTTCGTAGCATTCGTACCCAATTCTTGAGCCGCTCAGAACGACCAAAAGGTGAAAAGAGGATGCAAACAGGTTAACCTAATAGTAAAACCAATGTCATAAACCCCTGATTTTTGATGCTTAAGACCCATTTCTGGTGATATCTGGTGATAGTGCGGATGGTTTATGGTTTTGGGTTTACCACATTACCTCAGAATCCCAAAAAATCCCAGTTTTTACCAGTTGTTGGGCTCAAGCTCCAAACCCGTTTCGCGACGCCGTGCTGCTTCGGTGTGGCAGCGGTCGTCGCCAAATCTCTTGGTTCCCAGACGGCGGGCACAACGGAGATGAGGAAAACAGCGCTCATCACAGGTATCACTGGACAGGATGGGTCCTACTTAGCCGAGTTCCTGTTGGACAAGGGTTTCTTGGAAAAAAATCAAGGGCCTTGGAGCCTGAGATTAGGAGGTGATGGGATGTATCGAAGGAAAGTGAGTGTGGAGTTCTCAAGTTGTTTCAAATTGTTCTTTTTTTGTTTTCCCTCAGTCCTGAGAGTAAGTCGCTGTAGACATTCTGGCGTCCTTTCAAAGCCACTTGATGCTACTTCTAGGTATGAACCATTTTGTTCCAAATTACCAGTGTTAATTGGGATATGTTATATCTGATCATTTGAATGGTCCCCATTTTTGTCCTCATTTTGGTCCCCATTTTGGTCCCTACCCAACCACTTCCAACTCAGTCAAGGCTACGTAGTGCATGGGATCCTCCGTAGATCCTCCAGTTTCAACACCAGCCGCATTGATCACATATTCGATAAGGCGCGGAAGCTGTGCCCGGTGTTGACGGGACTGCTGGGGTTCGGATAAAGTGGATGGACATTTTTTCGGATTGGTAGCACATGGATAGGGAAAACACTTCAGGTTGACTGAGGATGTCACATTGAATTCTCTGAATCCATGCTTGAGCTGGGGTGCAAAGCAACTTTGGATTTGATGCACCTCCATCGTCTAATTACTTCTCATGGACATCTAGCAGGGTGGCGACAACCACATGTTTATCGCACCATGGCTCAAGCTTCGAATCTCAAGGGTGCCAAAGGAAGGCTGTTCTGGATCAATGATGATCAATGTTTCAGTCCTGCATGTGTGCCTACCAAGGTTGGAATCACTGGTGGATTCAACATATTTCGATATATTTCGTAGCATCCGCAATCAATTTGGGGATTCCGATTCCAATTGCAGAGGGGGTTTGAGGTTCTTCCAATTCACACCTTAAGGCTGTAGGCACGGGGGAGTTTACAAGAACCTGTTAAGAACCCATATTTTTTCTAGACATATTATCCACATTTGTGTCTGTCATATATATATATATATACACATATGCACAATTATATGTACATATATATATATATGTACATATATATATATATATACACATGTGAATACATGTGATTATGTTTGAATGGTCTTGCATCATCTTGCATCATCTTGCATCATCTTGCATCATCTTGCATCATCTTGCATCATCTTGCATCATCTTGCATCATCTTGCATATGTTCAAAGGTCTTCACACATATTCCATTCTTACATGATGTTCCCATCTTACAGTGATTTTTACATAATCCTACATCTCCATATATATATATATATACATAGACATATATATGCTATACCCCTCTATGTACCTACCTTTTTGGTAGTGTGTGGTCAAGATCCCATATATAGATGTATGTATTGTATATATATATATATGGTACCCCCTCTCCATTCAAAATTATCCTAAGGTTATGTAATGGCATCTCACTATAGCTTGAAAAAACAGGTGTAAATGACAGTATTACAATATTAAAAACAAAGCTGCAAATAGCGATTAAATCACAATTTGGTAGGTATATAGGGGGGTACCATATATATATATAATACATATAAATATATGTACACATGTTTTTATTTCTTAAATCTCCTTCAATCTCCTTGTATCGCCCGTTTTTTCGGCAGGTGAACCTTCACTATGGAGATTTGGTTGATTCTTCGAACCTCGCGTCCATCATGGCAAAGGTGAGCGTTCAGAAAAAGGGGGCCATCGGGATGGGTCAAAAATTTGAGGCCTACCCTCTGGTAAACTAACATAGCTATGGAAAATCCACTATAAATGGCAATTTTGACCCATAGTTAGTTGCACCATTTTTAATGGGAAAATCCACTATAAATGGCAATTTTGGAGCTGATTTTTTCGTCACTTGCAGTAGTCATCATCCCAATTTTGTCCCAAATTTTGACCACCCAGGTCATCTCTGCTCATTTGCGTTCAGTCAAAACCACCTACACCATGTCATCCAATTCAGTTTCAAAACCTCGCAAGCATCTCTTTCAATTTCCCAGAATCGGAAGAAGGGAAAACCGAAAACCAACCCCCATTTAATTACCACGGAAAACCATGGCTTCAGCTGTACTTTTCTCGAAAAAAACCAATCCAATGATTAATGGGTATAGGGGATCATCAGTTTTTCATGTTTTTCCATATACATCTGAGGTGAAGCCAGACGAAGTCTACAACCTAGCAGCCCAAAGTGACTTGGAACTCGATGAATTGGTAGTGCTTCGGCATTTGTAGGTGATGCATCCGGCACGATACACAATAGATAGTCAAATTTGAAAAGACCAAAAATATGACGCAAAATGACGCAGAAAAGACGCTAAAGACCAACTTTTTGACACCAAAACTGTGTCATTGAATCCATCATTCCCAGCCCAAAAGTGATTTTTAGGCTCGCACCCGAAAATCCACAAAGATCGAAAATTATGCAGTTCAAGGACTCTCCAGGTATACATGTATGTATACATAGATATATGTGTTGCGTTCTTTCTTCATGTTCTTTGATTGATCACTTTGAATCAGTGTTGGGTACATCCGCTGCATCATGAACCATTTCCAGGTCGCATAAACCATGTCCAGGTCACATGCTTGATTTTGGCTTCCTTGCTGATTCTCACACCCTGAATGAAGAAATCAACATACTAGACAGCACATTTGTTGTAATCATAGATCTGTAAGATTGTTTGTTGGCCAAGCCAGCATGTTTGTTAGTGTTTATCTTAACATTGTGACACTTGCACAATAACATTATTATTTTTAACCCTGATTCTGGTCACTTGATATGCCTTTGGCTGCCATTCAGTATCAGTATAACAACAACCACTGTTCTGCAACCATATTCGTGGCTTAGTGTATCTACAGTATATCAATCGGTTTTCTCAGCAATCCCTAGAAACATCTGGCGTCATTTTTACATTTGATTCAACGCCGACTCTGACACCTAGGAGGATTAAGGTTCCAAAAGCAATTTCATTTGGACATGACTAGTTCACGGGGGTTCCGGTCTCTTGGAAATTGAATGATAGAGAAATATGGATCTGTCCAAAAATTGGGGAATGCCGGAATGCCTCCCAAAAGTGCCACTTGAATCGGGGAAATGAATGATACGCCATGAAATATGGGAGGAATTAGAGTATTTTGAGAAGAAACACGTGACATTGTTTGCCTCGAAAAAAAAAAAACAAGTAAACTGGCTCTGCTGGTTCACATTGCCATAATTATTATTGTATCGGTTTTTCACCCCATTTCGATGGGTTCAATCCTCAGCTGTTGGGATTTCTGTAGGCGACCCCCCCTTTGTTTCTTCAGGGCTCAAAGTCTCCTTGTTTTTGTTGTTCTGGGTTGCCTAACTTTACAACACTCAACAACCATAATGTCAACCTCTGATTAATAAACCATGGTTGATTAGGGGGATCATCTCCCAATAGTCATAATCTAGTCCTTAAATGGGGATTATCCCCAGAATTTACCAACCATGGATTATTAATCAGGGGTTGACATTAAATCTCAACCATTGGATCGCCATGGCCCCACGGACCCATGCCCCAAGGTCACGTGAAGGTCTCCTTCGAGGAACCGGAATACACCGCGCAGGCCGATGGCGTGGGCACCCTGCGACTGCTCGAGGCCATCCGCACGGTGGGACTCGAGAAGACCACCCGCTTCTACCAGGCCTCCACGTCGGAGCTCTATGGCATGGTACAGGAGGTGCCACAGAAAGATGCATGGCTAACCAATGGCAATGGGATTAAAGATGATTAAAGATGATAGAATTGCTTGGACTTAAATACTGCCCCAAAATATAGTATATCATGTATATCCTTATTGTCAGTTCATGAGTAATCTCTCGTACTGTATCATTACTATTACTACTCATCGCTATTAGTAATCCCCTCCTCCTTCAATTGGAGAATGTAGAAGCCATTGTGGATGCAGAGGATGAGGGGAATCCACATATTTTGGGACCAGTTAGAGGGTGTTCAATATGGGGGATGGGATTAGTGTTGCTGGAGACCCAGTTCGGAATCGCTAAGTTGGTTTATAGCGAATGTAAGCAGAGTTTATAGTAGATATAGATTAAGTTCGAAATCGCTAAGTTGGATTGTAAACCGACTTATACACGGGGGGGGGGGGGCACCAGCTTGGAGAGATTGATGTGAGAAAGGTCAATATAGATTTGTAAGCAATCCCCGCCACATGATAGATATATTCCTCTAAGGGACCACATGCAAACCACAAAATGAATCCCTAATCCATATAACTAGACATGAAAAGCCAGCAGCTGCAACTATTGGGGATGGTGACAATATATATATATATATACATATATATGTGACTGTTGTTGTGGATGTAATGGTCAATACTGAAGACACAGGGGACCACAGATCAGCTGGTCATAGAAATGGAATAGAAATGAAAATTGGGGAACGAAGGAAATCATAAACTGCAACAACCAAACAAACAGAGGACGGGTATAGTGTGGGATAATACGGATATATATATATATACATATGTATATAGTCATATCAACCATGAATGATGTGAATTTGGATGATTGGGGATATGTTTTTAAGCAACATCATCCAACGTCAGCCAATTGTTTATTTGATTCCTTGAGGATGAGTGGAAATGGAAATACTCACCGACCAAAAATTGGCAACCCTACAAAAAATGGGGATATATATATATATACCTGGGTTTGTCCAAAAAAATGTGGTGTAGTACCTTAATTTGTTCCGTCCCTTTTTATCCGGAATTATTGTAATGCGGGACCGTGGCGATGTTCACATTCATGGGTTCCCATCAGGGATCCAGAATCCACAGACAAAACCACTACTCCAACTTGCAGGGGCAGCATCTCGCAGATGATCCCTTTTTATTTGGCAGTCAGAGTAGCCATGACATCAAAAAAAAAAACATTTATAGATCAGACGGGGCGAAACAGATGACGTGATGGCCAAGCATGGTTCAGAAGCAACTGCAATGTATGACGAGCATACAACAGAAATCGGTTTGTTTGGATCTCGCAAGCTCTGTATTCGGAACCTCCACATGCCCCTGATATGGTCTATATTGCAGACAGCAGTGAACAGTCGATTAGGATTGGAAAGATATATCATGAATTATCATGATATATCTGACTTTATCTGTGTTTCTGCCTCAGCGGTCTGACTTGAGGTGGAACACTGACTGTGGGTTTGGGATCGCAAAAAGTTTGGCCACCGAGGAGACGACGCCTTTCTATCCACGATCTCCCTATGCCGTGGCAAAGCTCTATGCCTATTGGATTGTGGTGAACTATCGCGAAGCATATGAGATGTCCAGTCCTTAGTGGCGGATGGCAACAGCCGGAGGAACAACCGAATCCCTGACAAGGAGTCAGAACTTCAGTAGAAGATTCTAGAAGTATTTTCCTGGAAGATCCTGGAAGTATGCATACTGTATATAATTTTAAAATTAGTTATATAGTTTCATAGTTGTATAGTTGTATAGTTATATAGTTATATATATATAGTTATAATTTATTATATATGTACATATAAATATACACATCTAAAATAAATAAATAAATAAATAAATCAATATATATATATATATATAATTAGATATACATGTTGTACATATGCTCCACTATTTTAACACTTGGGTCAAAAGGTGACTCCGCAACTCAAGGTAAATCTTAAATCATCTTAAATCTATGGTCTCTTGCAGGGGAACACCCTCAAACCAGTCAATTGGTGGATCAACTCCGCAGAATCTGGACCACAAATCTACATCCAATGGAGACGGTCTTCCCGCACTCAGTTTCTTTAAGAACCCACCAGCAAAAACCAAATCAAGACCCGGACCAACAAGGTCTTCCCAATTTTATCCGGTAGCCAATTTCATCCGGTTCCCACTAAACAGCTCCACCCCACCATCATTTCTTGAACATCTTTAACACTTGAATCATCATAGTCAATCATAATCATCATTTTGAGTGGTTCATGTCCAAATTCTCAATGGTAAAACATCCCTTGTATATATCATCCCCATGAGGTTTGCCAGCAACGGCATCCTCTTCAACCACGAGAGTCCGCGACGTGGTGGCACCTTCGTAACCAAAAAGGTCACGTCCAACGTGGCGCAGGTCATGAAGGGCAGTCGGCAGCGGATCCTTCTGGGCAACGCGGCTGTCTCTCACGGGGATCCATGGGTTTAATCAGTTAACCATCAAAAATGGTGATTTAACGTGAAAAATGGCGGTATAATGATATATAGTTATATAATTTGATATCTGATTTACTCTTCAGTAAACATACCAAAGGCATCAAAAAACTATGGAAATCTATCGGTTTCCGTTTCGGCAATGATCTACATTCCTGATGAGCTTCCATAGTATGTTCTTTTGCTGGTGGACAAGTGGATAATTGTGTTGGGGGCTGGATGGGGTGGGAAAATCATCTAAATTACTTCAAATTCCGGAGATGTTCATCGAATTGTTTCACTTAAAACCAAGGATGTGTGAAGGGTGATTTGTTTGGATGCACTTAAGTTGTGGTGGGTTTTTTGGAGGGGATGGTCCCATGTTTGGGCGAAGATTCTGTCCTGGAAGAATTTGATAGTTGGGAAAGCCAGTTCGAGCAATTTGAGACATCTCCAAATGTGCCATGCTCAGAAGATGGGATGAATGTGGTATGGTCATCAATCCCCAAAATGGGAATATAAAATCCCGCTTAACGGATTGATGACCGGCCCCCAATATGAGCAATTCACCCATATTTTCTCTCTGGTAGCTCCCCTGGATTTTATGCATATGTGCGATGATATACCATGATATACCCATGTTGCTAGCTCCACTCATGCAATGCGTCATCATGGCCAGAAAGAAAATGATGTTTGTGATTGGATTGGCATTAGTCTTTTTGTAGAAACAATCTCTCAAACACCCGGACTGCTCCCTTTGGGATGGTTACAACTGTGACATCGAGCAATGTCATCTCGTTGGGAACGGGTGACGAAAACGCGCCGAAAAAATGATGGACGTGTCTTGAAACCCCCCATGATTGCTGGTGGCATTTCATGACATATTGCCAACTTTGCTGGAGAAGATCCGCAGTATGTGGAACAGGGGAGGTGATAAATCTGTCTGAAATACCTCCAATGAACACCAACGAATGATTGACATCCTGGGCATGTAAAGTTGACCGTCCACCTAGAATGAATGTAGTGGAGTACTGTAGCACTTGTGACTCTTCAAATCTGTAGAGAGTGGTTGAAGGATCAACTTGGAAACATGTTGTCACTAAGGATGGATGACTGAACCCTCACCACATCCATCAAGCAGGTTGATGCAGTGATCTTCCAATCCCAGCAAATCAACTGCTTAGTGGTTTCACATAGCTTTCAGTTTAACATTAATTTGTGGCATAATCGCAACTGCTTAACATGTTTCATGTGGGTTGAAACCACCAGCTAGTCAAGAATGTTTGGCCATGGAGTTTTACTAATTTTCTCAACAACAAAAATCCTCCATTTCGTAAGAAGAAGATATCCCACTCATTCCCGCTGATCTGTGAGGTGACCCAGCTACCAAGGCAATTTGGATTCCAAGCGGGACTGGGGACATGCCAAGGACTACGTGCGAATGATGTGGATGATGTTGCAATGTAGCTTGGCAATCAAGGCTTGTGAACAACACTTCGTTGAAAGGATTCACTCGTGTCCTGCTGTTTAAGTGCAGACATGGCTTTGTTTGAAAGCAGGATACCCCAAAATCATCTAAAATCCACTGGTTAATCATCAATTTTCACATTAAAATAAAGGGCCATTCTATGGGTATACCGCAGGGTCAGACCTACCCAAATGAACGTGATAAAAGGTTGATATTCTATTGCTATTCTGTTGATAAGATTTGCTGAATATTCTCAAAAACAGATCGACACTTAAAAAGCGGAAATTTGGTGAGTTTTACCTGTTCTATTCTTTTTCTATTGTTTATTGGTGGGTTACAACACTCCTTTTCTGACAATTCTGAAAGAGCGAAAAACTGCAGTTCAGGTGAGAAGCCAGATGACTTCGTGGTGGCTACCAACAAGCAATACAGTGACTTGCTCAGCTGATAGGTTGGTGCCTGCCCTGACAGGAAAGGTTGGAGAATGTTTCATTTATATGTATAATTGTATATATAATTGTACATGTATATATATATATATATACGCACTGGATGACTCTGCTGTGATATATATATATATCAATATGTAGATATGTTAATGTTGCCCGATAAATACACATATATACAGATATCTTTATGTACATTTCCATATTGAATGACTAACTATACCACCCTCAACAGAACTTCAGTGGCCCATTTATGTTGTGGAGTAACCATTGGAAAATCAGAAGCAGTTGATTCCCAGGCGGTAAAAATTTGGAGGTCAACACCCTAGGCCCCACCACCTTCAAGCCTTCTGTTCGCATCAAAATAGATGGGATATGATAGGATTGATGGACGTTCAACCGTCTACACATGGTATATATCATGTGTACGTATTGATTCCATAGCCATTTGCCAAAAACATGTGAAAGGTGTCATTGTTGTTGATGACTACAATTGAATACATATTCATATACAGTTTGTTTTTAAGGGGGTCAAATCTGCCTGTGTTCGTTGTGTTGTTTTTTTTCTATGCGGGCAGAAACATAAGGGCGTTCCCACAAGGGTCCTTCGAATTCATTACATGTTTCTCCATGTTGAGGGATTATATTAAAGCTGATTAGAGAGTGATTAGCTCCTTAAGCGCGATGTGTCACATAGGAAATGCATGGAAATATATGGATGGAAATCATGGACAAAACTCTGGAAATACATGAAACTATGGGTATTGCTCAAAGATGGTGTACCATTCAGCCCACCAAGATTTGCACAACTATTTTCCTCCGAAGAAGTCCAAATAAGCATCCAAGGTTGAGGGATCTGGTGAATCTCAGCCCCATTCGAGGTGTCAGGGATCTGGTGACCTTGTGCTTTGAGATGGTTGGAAGGCCTGTGGTGTGGAGAGGTGAGGGATTGCAAGAGGAGGGCGCCTTGGCACCGGTTTCTCTTGGAGTCTTAAGAGGATGTGTATCCTCAAAAATATGTTTCTTTTTTTTCTATCAGTAAATATGGGTTTCAACCGCAAGAGTTGGATGTTGACCAACAAAATGGGAGTTGAAGCCACAAATGCGGGATTTGAAGCACCACAAACAGATTTGAGTGGAAACCCAGTCGCACTGAAGATGCACCACTTTCTTGGGGCAACAGCGGGAGAAGCAAGCAAAAAGGGTGGTGTGCAGAAGTTAGCGGAATGCTGGGGACTACCAACAGAACAAGGATAGAACCCAAAATAAATGTTGATCATGTGTATTGAAACAACTAGTTTTGGAATCCCTCCATGCTCCAGACGCACCCATGAAACAACTGATTTTGTTGTGGCTGTCCCAGTTAAATGAGATAAGACAGAGCAGCTTCTGGAGGTTTCTGTGAAATTCTAATGCTTTTCCTGTGAGCAGATTTGAACACCACTCAAATCACATGCTGAGTAATTCCTGCCATTCTTTTGAGTTTCCCCAACTCACATAGATTCGCAGATGGTGGGTCTGCATGATTTCTGCGGATCCCCACCCAGTGTCAAATCTTGACAACGGGGCCCCAAAGCACATCAAAGTTGGACGCCAATTTTTGAAATATCCACAAACAGGTCGTTGGTGGCCTTCCCCCTTTAAGATGAAAATGGATCATTTCGTTTCACCCGGATACCTTGCTGCCTTGCTGTTTACATGTTCACTTTTATACCTGCTCAAAAATGTTGCCAGAATGGTCGTGATGTTGGACTGTTCATATAAAAAAGTACTTTCCCCCCTTTTGTTGCTGTTGAATTTTGCTTCTTGCCCCCCCCTTTTGCCCCATCCAATGTTTTGGCAAAAATGTCCCAAAACCCCAAGGTGTGGATGAGAAGACAGGTGATGTGCTGGTGCAGGTGAGTGAGAAGTACTTCCGCCCAACCGAGGCACGCTGCTTGGTGCGTATAATAACGTATATGAGTATATGTAGTATGAATAGATAGATAGATAGATAGATGGATAGAGAGATAGACAGACAGATAGATAGATAGTTGTGATTGTGCATACATATATATATATATGCATATGATACAATATATATATGCTAAAAGGGACTAGGTAGTGAGCCATGTAACATAGGCCGTCATGAGGACATGCAACGCATTGTCCGGACCCGCCATGAAATATGGCTCAAGACTGCCATCATAGAAGGGAAAACGAGTGTTGTTCGCATGGGCGGCTCTGCTTGTGAACTTTGATCAACAGTGGTATTGACANCATGAAATATGGCTCAAGACTGCCATCATAGAAGGGAAAACGAGTGTTGTTCGCATGGGCGGCTCTGCTTGTGAACTTTGATCAACAGTGGTATTGACATTCCGGACTACAGCACGACCGAGAACAAGGTCAAAATTGTTCACAGGTTATCAGCCGTAGTGCTCTGTACCCCCATCGGGGGAGGAGTGTCTACGTGCTGTTGGTCAATTGGGAAATTGGTCT
>BGPT01002347.1:74132-87227 GCA_003297045.1 Symbiodinium sp. clade C Y103 | reverse complement strand
TGCAGGTAGGCCCGCTTCTGCTTTTTTGAGCAAGCTGATTTTCAGCCTTGAAAACCCCTACAAATAATGGACCCCTCAGAGTGGGCCTCCCCAGTAGTTATTTTCACTTATTTTAACTTCACTCCAGGGCAGACCTGTCTCGCCAATAGGAGTACTTGTCACCCTTCTAGGAGGTAATTTGTGAACCGTGCGAGGTACTTCACCGCCCTCCTTCTCTTGATGATCATTATATGTGCCACCCCGCCTTCGGGCAATGAGGCATGTCCTTTGATGAACAGGCAGTGAGGCAGTGTGGCAGTGTGCTTGTTCGTGGTAGGACTGTATGATACATAGCTCGGTCGCATTTAGGTCAGTTTGATTGTACATAGGGACAGGTATACTCCATGGCTTTCTAGGGTGCACTTTTGCACGGAACTACTCGGCCCAGGCAGCTGTTCTGCTCACAACACAACAACAAACCGTGTGTGTGTGTGAGGCAAGGGTCAGCTTCGCAGGTCCGCACTCGTCTTATAAACACATCAGAGGATCGACTGGATATGCGCTTGCCTTGTTACAATGTTGCAACCATGCTATCTTCAAGTCTCAATGGGAGATTTCTCTGGCAATCTTGATGGCTACTTCTGTGGCTCTCCTATATCGCGGAGCATTTCTCAGAGGCGGAACTTGCAATTTTATGAATTCGCAATTTTACCTCAATTTTTTGACGATCAGATCTCGTTTCGTGCGTCAGGGTTCATCCGGCACAGTGGAACTCGCAATTTCATCTCAATTTTTGAAGATCGAATCTCGTACGTAAGGTTGCCCCGACACCTTGAAATTGCAATTTTACTTCAATTTTTTGAGGATCGAAACTCGTTTCGTCGGAAGGGTTTTCAATCAGCACAGTTGAAATCGCAATTTTATTCAGTTTTTGGACGATCAAAGCTCGTTTCGTGCGTAAGGGTCGCAATAGACACCTTGAAATCGCAAATTTTACCTTAATTTTCAACGATCGAACCTCGTTTCGTACGTGAAGGGTTCATCCGAAAATTGAACTCGCAATTTTACCTCAGTTTTTGACGATCGGACTCGTTTCTTGCGTAGGATTGCCGCGGACACATTGAAATCGCAGTTTTACCTCAGTTTTTGACAATCGGACCTCGTTTCGTGCGTGAAGGGTTCATCCGGTACAGTTGAACTCGCAATTTTACCTCAATTTTTGGGAATTTTCCCTGTAAAGACCACGCAAATCCACAAAACAAGGCAGTAGGAAAACAAGAGTTTCAAATAGAAAATATTGCCAATACGGTCCCATGTTGAGGGATTGATTCTGGCCATTTTGCTACTTTTGCGACGGGCATTATCTTCTATTTGAAATGTTTCTGGCTGTACCCCCAAAATATATCTTCTATTTATATTAAATGCTAAATATTTTCTATAATACCGTGGTGGAGTATAATTTTTTATATCTAATGAGATGGATTTAAATTTATAAATAAATATTGTTTAAAATTCTTATCAAAAATAAGATTTACCTTTTTTAATAATCAAAATTATATATATATAAAGAAAATATTATTAATTATATATTTTATATTTATAAAATTAATAAAATCATGGCAGAAATTTATAAAGATTGAAAATAGAATTATCGAATCGAAAATGATTTTTTCCCATAGGAATTGATTATTCTTGAAAAAAAATATATTCAATGAATTTAGTATTCTTTAATTTTTTTCATTTTAAAGCTTGGTAAATAAAAAGATCTATATTGATGGAAGAGTATATCCATTTTAATATACATTTTCGCACAAAATTTTTCATCGTTTCGTTTCGATTGCGCAAGTTCGTACGAAGTTCCGGTCGCGGATCTGGGGCGCGGTATTTTCCTAAAAATTATTGGAGGAATATTTCCTTCGAATATATCCATATGAATTTCGATAATCAGGATCATACGGATTTGGGTCTAGATTTTATTCCTTTGGAAAGGTGTCATTTTATCTCATTCATTTCGTACGACAGGCATGGGATATCCGTAATATTTGGAAATCCAAAATATCATTTTCTGTGGCATTATATTTTGCAAAAATACGATTTACATGGAATACTTTTTATATTGCTGAAATATTGGCAGGTATGCCTCAAAGGCAGGGGCAGTGTTCGGTACATTTAGAAGAGATGTTTTTTGAGTCGAAAATCGTGATTTGGGAAATTGCTGTCGATTTGATTTGAAATAGGATTTCGGAGGCAAAAACAATATTTCTGTAAAATTGCGATTTCAAGGTGTCTGCGGCAACCCTTATGCACATCGTCAAAAATTGAGTAAAATGGTGCGAGTTTAACTGTGCCAGCTACCCTTTACGCACGAGGTCCGATCGTCAAAAATTGAGGTAAAATTGCGATTTCAAGGTGTTCGCGGCAACCCTTACGACGAAACGAGCTTCGATCGTCAAAGAACTGAGGTAAAAGTGCAATTTCAATTGTGCAGGCTGAATCCTTCCCGTACGAAATATAATCGTCAAAAACTTATCTAAAATTGCAATTTTCCCTTACGCACGAGGTTCGATCATCAAAATAAATAGAACATTGACCCCAAGTTCGGGAGACCCCCCCGGTGGTCCATTTACAAAGAGGTACTTTTGCGACGCCGGTTTATTGAGGGGCCCCGAGAAAAAAGTGGAAAAATCATCAGTAAAGAAGTTTTTCTGACTGGGGGATGGCAATGCAATCCCTTTTTCAAATAGAAGATAATAGGAAATGATTTCGATTTTTCAGATACAAGATATTGCGGGGAAACAGAAACCCATATTTCAAATAAAGAATAGTATTTTAAGAGGAAGCGCAGTGGTTGCTACGAATTTTTTTAAATAGAATATATTGTTTTGTAACCCCGGCAATTGGACAGATCCCAAATGAACGAAAAAACAATTTTCAAATAGAAGATAATGGTTTTTTGACTTGGTTTTGGACCTTCATAGCTTGGGTGCAAGAGGGTGCACAAAAATTCAATTCTCAAATGAAAGATGATGAGGACAGGGGTCGTGGAAGAAAAACATCATTGTATATTTTCGAATTGACATGCCTTTGGGAAAGCCTCAAAACAGCCAATTTTGCGCATAACATTACATTGGAAATTTCGGCTGCCAGGGGTGGTGCAAAAAAAATATATTTGAATATCTTCTATTTGAAATGCCTTTGGGAAAGCCTCTAAAGAACCGGCTTTGTGCATAAAGTTGGACAATCTGGGCTGCCAGGGGGGGGGGTACAAAAAGAATATATGGGAATATTTTCTATTTGAAATGCCTTTTGGGAAAGCCTTAAAACACCCAATTTTGCACATATATTGGACAATCTAGGCTGCCAGGGGTGGTGCAAAAAAAAAATCTTTGAATATCCTCTATTTGAAATGCTTTTTAGGAAAGCCTCTAATCAATCGGCTTTGCGCATAAAAATTGGACTATCTAGGCTGCCAGGGGTGGTGCAAAAAGAATATTTTTAAACATCTTTTATTTGAAATGCCTTTTGGGAAAGCCTTAGAATACCCAATTTTGCACATATATTGGACAATCTAGGCTGCCAGGGGTGGTGCAAAAAGAATATATTTGAATATCTTCTATTTGAAATGCCTTTTTGGGAAAATCTAACCGGCTTTGCTCATAAAATTGGATAATCTAGGGCGCCAATTGCCGTGAAGAATAATATATTTGAATATCTTTTATTTGAAATGCTTTTGGGAAAATCTCAAAACAATCAGTTTTGCACATATATTGGACTATCTGGGCTGCCAATTGCCTTGTAGAATAATATCTTTGAATATCTTCTATTTGAAATGCCTTTTGGGAAAACCTTTAAATACCCAATTTTGCACATAAAATTGGACCATCTAGGGCGCCAATTGCCGTGTAGAATAATATGCTTAAATATCTTCTATTTGAAATGCCTTTGGGAAAGCCTCAAAANACATAAAATTGGACCATCTAGGGCGCCAATTGCCGTGTAGAATAATATGCTTAAATATCTTCTATTTGAAATGCCTTTGGGAAAGCCTCAAAACAGCCAATTCCGCACATGAATTTGAACAATCCTGGTAGAAAAAGAATATATTTGAATATCTTTGAATATTTTTTATTTGAAATGCCTTTTGAAAAAACTCAATCTGTGCTGCCAGGGGTGGTGCAAAAATAATATATTTGAATATTTTCTATTTGAATGGGGGGGGGCAGAATAACATATTGGATGAATATCTTTTATTTGAAATGCCTTTGGGAAAGCCTCTAAACAACCGGCTTTGCACATGAAATTAGACAATCTAGGGCGCCAATTGCCGTGTAGAATAATATCTTTGAATATTTTTTATTTGAAATGCCTTTGGGAAAGCCTCTAAATAGCCACTTTTGCACATGAATTTGGACAATCGTGGTGCAAAAAGAATATATGTAAATATATTTGAATATCTTCTATTTGAAATATCTTTGGGAAAGCCTCAAAACACCCAATTTTGCACATAGATTGGAAAATCTGGGCTGCCAGGGGTGGTGCAAGAAGAATATCTTTGAATAGCATCTATTTGAAATACCTTTTGGGAAAGTCTCTAATCAACCGGCTTTGCGCATAAAATTGGCCTATCTGGGCTTCCATTTGCCGTATAGAATAATATCTTTGAATATCTTGTATTTGAAATGCCTTTTGGCAAAACCTCTAAATACCCAATTTTGCACATAAAATTGGACAATCTAGGCTGTCAGGGTGATACAAAAAGAATATATCCGAATATTTCATACTAGTAATCGTACGGAACCATTTCAAATAAAAAATAATGAATATACCAACCCACAAAGGTGAACAAGATTGTATGACAAACCATTTTCAAATAGAAGATGTTGCCTCAGAAACCATGTGGGAACAGAAAACAATTTTTCAAACAGAAGATAATGATTTTACCAACCCCCAATTCTGAAAACAAGATTGTTTGACAAATCGTTTTCAAATAGAAGATATTGGCTCAATACCCTGAAAGGGTAACCGGTGGGCGAGTTGCAACAAGTAGCTCAAAGCTCTGATTGCTCTCCCATTTTGGAGCTTTGAATTAATTTCTTTTCTATAATTTTTGATTTTGCACGCATTTCCAACCCAATCGGATATAAAAGATCGACTTTCCGATAATTCCTGAATATATTTTATAATATCGTAGTGGGGTATAAATATATATTGAAGGAATAATAGATTTTTATAATTAATCATAATTATTTTTTATAAAATAAAAAATATTTTCAATAATAATATTATATATATAAAAAAATAAATATAAAAATGATTAAATTCTAAAAATTAAATAAAATAATTATATACCATAATATTCAAATATTTCCTAAAATATTTTCAATAGATAATATATTATAAATAATTAAACAATATCTCAATAATAATTTAATTAAAATAAAAAATAAAAATAAATTGTATAAAAATATTTTCAAGGCAATTATTATATTATAAAATTAATATATTTTTTATTTATTGAAATAAATATAAGAATTATTATAATAAAATATCTTGATAATTATATAATATATTTTAATATAATATAAATTATATATTAATTATTTATTATTAAATTAAAATATTCATTTTTTATTTTAAAATCTATAATATATTATATAATATTTTATAAAATTCATTATATTAAAATGAAATTAGAATTTTTTTAATATAATAAATATAAAATTTATATTTATATTTAATATATATATATATCTTTAAATATATATTTTAAAAAATATATAAATTTAATATATATATATAGATTTTTTGCGGGCCGAAATATCAAGGGAGCATTCGTGCCCATCCATTTTATTAGTCGAGATGTCGAATCCTATCGCGAATATTATAAATTAGTTATTGTTTATCAAAAATACCGAATTATAAAATAAAAAATTATGCTTATAAATATCAAGATGGATTTATCAGAAAAAAATATACTCAAATATATAAAATAATATAAAAAAAATAACATATTCATTTTTCTTATCATAAATTTTTTTTTCTAATTATTCAATTTTTTAAGCATCATCCAAGTAATCAGCTAAGGACCGTTCCTGTTCTTTTTCCACTATCATTTTATGGTATCAACGGTTTTCTTGACATAAGAAAATAAATTATTCAAATTTATTAAAATCTAATTTAATCATAAATTAATCTATTTTCCATTAAATTTTAAATTTATCAATAAAGAAAATAATAAATTAATATAAATAATATTTTTCGAATCAAATATTTAATTATTAGAGAATCTTTATATATTTTTATATTACCATATATTATACTAAAAAGATAATTACAAAACACCTTCATAATTAAAAATAAAATATCATTATCTTACCAAGAAAACATCAAATTACAATATTATCTCTCTCGCCATCTCTCTCCCTCTCTCGAGGGGTGGATTGCTGGAACCGCACTCCTTGGGAAAAGCGGTGGCTATTCGAACGAGACCCCGAACGAGACCCTTTCGAACTCTTTTAGCCGATCTATAGACAATTAGCCCAAAACCAAAAATATGCAATGATATTTTCGTTAACTGTCTCTCTCTGTCTCTCTCTTTCTTTCTCTCTATTTCTCTGTCTCTCTCTCTTTCTCTTTCTCTCTCTCTGGCTCTTTCTCTCTTTCTCTCTCCCTTTCTAGCTCTCTCTCTCTCTCTCTGTGGCTCTCTCTCTCTTTCTTTCTCTCTGCGGACAAACCCATGGTAGAAAGTTACCCAAACCCTGCATCCAGCGATAAAAATAACTCAAACCAATGCTATGCCAGTGCTATAGGTATCATAAATTTATCACGTAATCCACAATCAAGAGTTATGAGAATCTTAACATGTAGAATTGCACATCCAAGCTAAATGCAAGTAAAACAATAAAATCATTTATATAGGATCAGTTCAATCAAACTAAAACAATATAAATCCCATAGGTCCAATGAAAATCGCTACGACCCCCTGAATATGCTTTCCTGCAACTAATTAATTTAAAAACAGCAAATCGCTACGACTAAAGTTGCTAACTATAAATAATCTAAATAATACTGCCAAAATCTATCAATCTAATTTTTTTCCCGAATAAATAATTATTTCTATAATATAGAATAGATATATTTTTAAATTCGAATCAATATATTTTTTCATTGCCATGGGGCACCAGCAGCATCCCGTGGGCGGCGCCAAGAAACACAGACAGTTTGCAAAAGTACGGACCATTCTTTTCGGTTTTGTGCCACCTCAAACAGTTTTTGTAAAATATACTTCTCCACGCCTGCCCCTTGGAAGTAATGNTGTTGTAATCGGAGCTCATCCGACAAATTTATAACATTCAGCTGACAACGGACTTGCTCGTTTGATTTCCGTTCTACGCCAAGGAGGGTCGCTCCCCATCTAGATGGTATGCTGGCGATAGAACGCAAACATCGAATATGAAATGAATCCAGAAGTCGCATTTGCTTTTTAATTAAGCAAAGAGTACATAGACTATACATCAGCTTACTGACCACGCAGGCACAATAAATGTCGATCTTGCGCTTGGTACTAATCCTGGTGTGTTTCCAAACACGCAGCAACGTCTTAAATACTTGTCGTGCATCTCTGATTTTCTTAGACACTTCATGTCCTGGTTTGCCCTTTGAGTCAATTAGAGCACCCAAATACACAACCGAAGAAGTCAGTGGAATTTGCGACCCATCAATGAAGAAAATAGCAATCTCCGTGTTGTAGAGAACCAACTTAAATTTGCCAAGATTGAGGTGCAAATTGTATTTCGCCGCTTCCCTCTGAACCACATGGAGAAGACATTGGAGGTGCCCGCTATTTCGGGAAACAAGGCCAATATCATCAGCGAACTCCACATCAAAGAAGGGAACGGTAGGTGGGATAGCCAAAGGATATTTACCAAGGAACTCCCTTTCGATGTCGTGAAACATAACCGTCTGTAGGGCAATAAACAACAGCGGGGACAAGGTACAGCCTTGGCGTATGCCACTTGCCTGTTTTTTCGGCATAGAGATCTCCCCGTTGACAACAACTTCAAAAAATAGAGAAGCGGTGAGGTCCCTAATGGCAGAACACATCCTGGGGGGGATTCTTAATCTTTGAAGGGCTAGGTGAAGGGCAGCAGGTTTAATGATATCAAACGCCTTGCTCCAATCCAGGAAGAGAAGGAACAAGGCCTGATTTCGTTTGGTATCTACAAGATCCTGCAACCTCCTAATGAGGAAAATCGCCTCATTGGTGCTACGGCCATATCTAAACCCATATTGGTTTTCCCGCAAAAAAGGGTCCAGGTCAGCAGATAGCCTGGCTGCAAGAATCCTAGCATACAACTTGTAGCAGGTCTGCAAAAGACTGATTGGGCGGTAATTCGCTGGGTCACTGCTAGAACCTTNCAGCAGATAGCCTGGCTGCAAGAATCCTAGCATACAACTTGTAGCAGGTCTGCAAAAGACTGATTGGGCGGTAATTCGCTGGGTCACTGCTAGAACCTTTTTTAAAAATGCCTACCACCTGTGCTTGTCGCCAAGAGTCCGGGTTTTTGCCTTGAGTCCAACAGCACTGAAAAAGGTCAAGCAAAGCCTCTAAGCCTAGTCCAGAGAAATATTTCCAAAATTCATTGGGAATACCGTCCTTGCCAGAAGCTTTACCAGTTTTAAGGTGCTTAATGGCAATGACAAGTTCGTTCACGGTCAGGGGTCCTTCTTCAATAAGCGGGGTGTGGTCTAAAACATCATCAGTATCTATGTCATCAACTCCCTCAGTGGCTGGTGGTGCCCATTGCACCTGTTCCAAGCGCGTAGCGAAAATCTCTGTATTGGAGTCCGTCGCCGTTAGTTTACTAAGAGTAGATGGGGGCTCCAAGCGGACAAGTCTAGATTGGAAAGGGGTTTTCAAACGTTTGATAGGGTCCCAATGTGCGTCCTCAAGCTGATTATTCAACCATGCTTTTTTATCTTGGCGCNGGTCGAGAGTGGCGGGGCTAATCCACTCTTTTCGCGGCTGTTGAACACGTTTAGGAATATGGTCGGTAAGTGCCGCTAAATAGATGTCTCTCAATTCCTCCCATTTCTGCCCTGGCGCATCATTGAGCTGTTGGCTTGCAAGTTGTGTACCCACTTGCAAATTCATGTTAGTGAGTGTTTCTTCCGTGGCCCGCGTGAAATCCCAACACGGATTGTGCGCAACTGTTCGCCTGGCGCCAAGGGACAATTTGACCCGGGCCAGGATGGGAAAATGGTCGCTGTGTATATTTCCAAAAGGGTCAGAAAATACATCTTGAACAACATTTTTCCATCTCTCCGGACATAAACAAAAATCAAGTTGAGCAAAGCGAGAAGGGTCCCATGACGCAGACCCTGTTGGGAGCCGAGTTGTACCAGGCTCCTTATATGTCACTTGTTTCGAGGAGCTATGTTGGAACCAGGTATTGGAAACATGGAGCTGATTCTGGAAACAGAAATCGAAGAAGAAGCTTCGATTGTCATTTTCACCACCAATGAAAGAAATACCTTTACCAAAGAGGTGGGGTCCTAGGACAGCCTCATCATGCAGCTTACCGTGCAGCCTGGCATTAAAGTCACCCATTATGAGAAAAGGCCCTTTAGTTTCCACGCAAGCAACAAGTTGGTTGAGCTCGTCATAAAAAGCGTGTTTCATGTCCTCTTCATGTTGGTTGTGCGGGGCATGTGCAGTGAGAATGGAGAACTCCCCCGCCCCTGTGTTAAAACTCATTCCGGCCGTCCGGCTGCTGGCCGGCAATATTCGCAGCAGGGCAGCCCTAGCTCTGGGCGACAAAACAAAACCTGTTCCCAAATAATCTTGTTGGTTTAACGGGACATTACTGAAAGTGTAAAAGCAATAGAAATTTACCATGTAATAAGTAGTCTGCCTCGATTTCGTCTCTTGTAAATACAGAATGTCGATATCCTTCTTTCGCATGTATTGGGTGATTTGGTAGTGCATGGTGCTCTTTAAAAGGGAGCAGACATTCAAAAATGCAATGTGCATAGTAGTATCATACAAAATGCAAGTAAAACAATAAAATCATTTATGTAGTATCAATTCAATCAAACTAAAATAATATAAATCCCATATGCCCAATGAAAATCGCTATGACCCCCTAAATATGCTTTCCTGCAACTAATTAATTTAAAAACAACAGCAAATCACTACGACTAAAATTGCTAACTATAAATAATCTAAATAATATTGCCAAAATCTATCAATTTATTTTTTTTTTTCCCGAATAAATAATTATTTCTATAATATAGAACAAATATATTTTTAAATTCGAATCAATATATTAATATATATTTAATATATCCCAATTATTCATTAAAATAATATATTCAAATTAAAATCAAAATTTACAATATTTTTTTTTCTTATTTTGCATCGATATTCAAATATAATTATTCCTATTTGAATATTATTTTTTCCCGAGAGCGTCTGCAAAGGGTTTTTCGTAAAAAGAGATCTGCATTATTACATTTTCATATCTTCACATCTGCATATCTTCACATCTGCACATCTTACATCTTCATATCTTCACANTCTGCATTATTACATTTTCATATCTTCACATCTGCATATCTTCACATCTGCACATCTTACATCTTCATATCTTCACATCTGCATATCTTCACATCTGCACATCTTCAGATCTGCTCTTCACATCTGCACATCTTACATCTGCATATCTTACATCTTCATATCTTCACATCTGCACATCTTACATCTTCATATCTTCACATCTGCACATCTTACATCTTCATACTTCACATCTTCATATCTTCACATCTGCATATCTTCACATCTTCAAATCTTCACATCTGCATACTTTTCTCTCTTCTCTCTTTCTCTCTTCTGCTAATTTCTATTTCTTCCTTAAGGCGGGCAGTGCTTCCGAAGAATCACGAACGGCAACCCTTTCGCACGAAACGAGGTTCGATCGTCAAAAACTATGGTAAAATTGCGATTCCCGGTTGTCCCCGGCAACCCTTTCGCACGAAACGAGGTTCGATCGTCAAAAACTGTGGTAAAATTGCGATTCCCGGTTGTCCCCGGCAACCCTTACGCACGAAACGAGGTTCGATCGTCAAAAACTGCGGTGAAATTGCGATTTCTTCGGGTCTGCGGCAACCCTTACGCACGAAACGAGGTTCGATCGTCAAAAACTGAGGCGAAATTGCGATTTCTTCGGGTCTGCGGCAACCCTTACGCACGAAACGAGGTTCGATCGTCAAAAACTGAGGTAAAATTGCGATTCTTGACGGGTCTACCAGCAACCCTTACGCACGAAATGAGGTTCGATCGTCAAAAAGTGAGGTAAAATTGCGATTTTGCGTCTCTGTGTNTGTAAGAGGGTTTGTGTGTGAAAGTGTCTTTGTGTAAAGGTGTTTGTGTGTAACAGGTTCTGTGTGTAAAAGTGTTTGTGTGTAAAATGGTGTGTGTGTAAACGCGCTTGTGTGTAAAAGCATCTGTGTGTAAAGGTGCTTGCGCGTAAAAGTCTTGAATGTAAGAGTGTCTGTGTGTAAAAGCTTCTGTGTGTAAAAGCGTCTCTGTGTAAAAGCATCTGTGTGTAAAAGGGTCTGTGTGTAAAAGCGTCTCTGTGTNAAGGGCCTGTGTGTAAAGGTGCTTGCGTGTAAAAGCTTCTGTGTGTAAGAGGGTCTGTGTGTAAAAGCCTTTGTGTGTAAAGCGTCTGTGTGTAAAGGTCTGTGTGTAAGAGGGTCTGTGTGTAAAAGGGTCTGTGTGTAAAAGCGTCTCTGTGTAAAAGCTTCTGTGTGTAAAAGGGTCTGTGTGTAAAAGCGTCTCTGTGTAAAAGCATCTGTGTGTAAAAGGGTCTGTGTGTAAAAGCGTCTCTTACGCACGAAACGAGGTTCGATCGTCAAAAACTGAGGTGAAATTGCGATTCTTGACGGGTCTACCAGCAACCCTTACGCACGAAATGAGGTTCGATCGTCAAAAAGTGAGGTAAAATTGCGATTTTGCGTCTCTGTGTNAGTGTTTGTGTGTAAAAGGGTCTGTGTGTAAAAGTTTTTGTGTGTAAGAGGGTTTGTGTGTGAAAGTGTCTTTGTGTAAAGGTGTTTGTGTGTAACAGGCTCTGTGTGTAAAAGTGTTTGTGTGTAAAATGGCGTGTGTGTGTAAACGCGCTTGTGTGTAAAAGCATCTGTGTGTAAAGGTGCTTGCGTGTACAAGTCTTGAGTGTAAGAGTGTCTGTGTGTAAAAGCTTCTGTGTGTAAAAGCGTCTCTGTGTAAAAGCATCTGTGTGTAAAAGGGTCTGTGTGTAAAAGCNNAAAGCCTTTGTGTGTAAAGCGTCTGTGTGTAAATGTGTCTGTGTGTAAGAGGGTCTGTGTGTAAAAGGGTCTGTGTGGAAAGCGTCTGTGTGTAAAAGCGTCTGTGTGTAAAAGGGTCTGTGTGTAAAAGCGCTTCTGTGTAAAAGCGTCTGTGTGTAAAAGGGTCTGTGTGTAAAAGCGTCTGTGTGTAAAAGCGTCTGTGTGTAAGAGGGTCTGTGTATAAAAGGGCCTGTGTGTAAAAGCGTCTGTGTGTGTAAAAGCGTCTGTGTGTAAAAGGGTCTGTGTGTAAAAGGGCCTGTGTGTAAAGGTGCTTGCGTGTAAAAGCTTCTGTGTGTAAGAGGGTCTGTGTGTAAAAGCCTTTGTGTGTAAAGCGTCTGNAAGCTTCTGTGTGTAAAAGGGTCTGTGTGTAAAAGCGTCTGTGTGTAAAAGCGTCTGTGTGTAACAACTTCTGTGTGTAAAAGGGTTTGTGTGTAAAAGGGTTTGTGTGTAAAAGTGCTTGTGTGTAAAAGGGTCTGTGTGTAAAAGGGTCTGCGTGTAAAAGGGTCTGTGTGTAGAAGCGTTTGTGTGTAAAAGGGTCNNGTCTGTGTGTAAAAGGGTCTGCGTGTAAAAGGGTCTGTGTGTAGAAGCGTTTGTGTGTAAAAGGGTCTGTGTCTAAAAGCGTTTCTGTGCAAAAGCTTGGAAAAGTGTCTGGGACTTTTCTTTCTCTCTGCGCATCTCCCCATCTTCACATCATCACATCTTCACATCTTCACATATTCACTTCTTTACCTCATCACATCCTCACATCTTCAAATG
>BGPT01002347.1:54166-74080 GCA_003297045.1 Symbiodinium sp. clade C Y103 | reverse complement strand
TCTTCATATATTCCTCTCTCTATGTTTCATGTTATACGATCTTCACAGTTACATATCTCACTATACTTCTCTTCGCTCTCGGGCCATCCGTCGTCTAGTAATAAATTCTATAATTCTTTATTTTTAAATATATTTTAAATATATATAAAAATAAATCTTATTTAAATATTAAATCAAAAAAAATCGTAATTATAAAATAATATGAAATTACCTAAATCGATTTCCCAAATATATTTTAAATTTCAATTTCTCAAGGGCGGGGGGGGGGTCCTAAAATGAACAGCAACCTCCTGAATAATCAGGCAACGGACCTGGCCACCCTCCTCTTTACTTCGTAAAGTAAAACTCAGGTAGCCCCGCTGGAGCTACCTTTCGTGATACATATTTATTTTAGATATCTTTTGCTTTTTTCCTCAAACCTATAATTCGTGTTTCAAGAATTGTTCCTCCAAATGTTTGGTGTCACCTTTGCAGTAGCCTGGGGCGTTGGAAAACATGATAAGCTTCTTCAAATGGAAATTGGCAGCCAGAAATGAAGAAAGAATGATCAACACGCATAGAATCGAAGCCCGCCAAAACAAATAAGAGGTTTGCATACATGTGTATATACGTTTACAGTACATATATGTACCACATTGTACCAGTACTTTGGTAACGTTTTATTTTTTTCTGGAATTGCTACAAAATATAGTGACATGGATTTGGATGTCGGACGGATGGCCACCGGATCCTTCAGATCCGAATAAGAGGATCCGTTTGAACCGAACAAATTGTGCACATTTAAGTAAGGCCAGCTAAAGTCGTTATCTCCCAAAACAGCTGGTAAACGACAAAAATCAACATGTATTTTGATAAAACGCCTCTCTCTCTCTCTCTTTCTCTGGATCTTTTAAAGCCAAAATCATGCAAGTAGGCTCTGAGTTTGTCTGAAACTAATTCAGGTTCCGATGGTTTATCATTATTCTCTCCATTGAATGACTGCGTATATTTTAGGTTTCGAACTACCCCATTTTCAGAAACACCCATATCCCCAAATCAACAGTTTGCATCCCATTCTTTTCCTCAATATCCCCATAACATCCCATAACATGGTCGGTGACATCCAACCCCATGATCTCCCGTTTTTTCGAGGTATACCATGGTAATCCATGGTACATCCATCGTTTTTCAACAACTCTCATTGTACCACGGCCGTGTCTTGCCCAGAAACTGATCAAATCACGGCTGGATTTCACCATTGGCTTCGTGTCGATGGAAGTCTCTGTGATCAGCAACGAAACGGCCATAGAGAGCAGCGGTAGTCCGGCCTGGGAACGACGCTGATCGCATAGTTGGGTGATATACCCATGGCTACTACCGCTCTAGTAGACTCCCGTACCGTATATATATATATATCTATATATATATATATATCTATATCTATATACATATATACCTATATATATATATATACATCTATGAATATATGATGGATTTACATGACATGATATGTGATATATGATATGTCAAATGATATGATATGTGCAAAATGATAAGATGATAAGATTCATACATCATATACATCTTCTATGTAAACTTCCGAGAAATGATGGAAATCAAATGAAATAAATGCCTCTAAGCGCCTGCTGGACTTCATGTCACTACAATTACGATGTAGATAAGATGTACCGTTTTTATACTTTTTTTGATGCACTTGGGTTGAACATCCCTCCGGCTCATTTGCTGGATGCTCATCAGCGCACCCAGGAGCTGAACCCAGATCCATTTTAGGATATTTCAGGTGGTCTGTGACACACTGCGATGGGTTAATTTCTGGTACGAGAACTCGACTTAAGTCACATCACGACGCTGAAGTCACATCACGAGCATCATTTTTGTAAGAATTCATTGCGGGCGCCAATGAACTCAGAAAATCCGATCTTTCAATCAAAATCAATAAAACGTGGGGCGCGCGCAGTCAAAAGGTATGTTTTGAATGAAAACGACGCATCAATTACATACACTTTCCATTGAGGCGCTGGTTTTCACAGGTTGGTAATTAAATGCGGTTTTGGCAGAAGCACGGGCAGAAGCATGCGTCAAGCACGGATCACAGAACTAAATTCAATGATACAAAGTTAAAGGATTTCCTTTGTTTACGTTCTTCAGAAGCTCGCCAGAAACAAAGAATTCAGCTGTGTCGTACTTGAGAATTAAGTTGGGCTGTGGGTGCCCCAAAGGAAACGATGTCAAAACGAGCTACGAACGAGCTAGCAGCAAAACTTGAACAGAATGGCAGGGAGTAGGCACAAACAAGAAACACATGAACAGACACGCAACAAACCAGATAACCAACAAAACACTGTGGGCGCAACAAAACAATGTGGGCGCGCATAATAATTAACTATTGCTAAGATTGAGAAAAAGCCATTTCGTACGGTGGGCGCCAGTGACGATGCGACTTCAACATGAAGATGCGACATAACTCAAGACCCAAGTACAAGACTTTCCCACAGGCCTTGCAGTCCTCGCCCAGCACAAAAATCTCGCCTGCCAACTTGTAGTATGCACCAGTATTTCCTCCGCTGAGTTCTGGCGAAACAGGGGATCTGATGAGTTGATGAACATAAATGAGGTCCTGCAAAAACCATGGTGAGCGAAGCAGCCACTGCTGCTGTGTTGCCAAGTCACCGTCTTGTTTCAAGGACTTCACACGCTTCAACACCTCGACGTTCCAAGCGAGGAGCGCTGGCTGATGATTTGGAAGCCTACAATCCCGTTGTTTACCATTCATATTCTCCGTGGAAATGGATATTTAAATATCATGCATTTGGGATATTTGGGTAAAGCATACTCGATCTTGAGACATCTCAACATAATCAAAGAAGTCATGTGTGCATGTTCAGCGTAGATCTTTTGATGATGTTGACGTGAATGCCACATCACATCAGTACGATATGAGCGACATGCTGCATTTTGTGCGGATCCAGTAACGGATCCAGCCCCCAAAACTCTGGTTGAATCCTGTTGCTTCCAACCTATTCCAAAAAAAATTGGTCATGTGGTTTGGGATCACTACAATACAATCAATCGGCGGATTTTAAGGGAAAATATGGACACCCTGCAGTTTTGATTGATGTACCCCAAATTGTATCAAATTTAAATCCAATCCTTGAGAAAGAAACCCACCACTCTCTGCGACCCCCAGCCACAAATGAGAAATATCAGCGCCTGTGTGATGGTGCGAAAGTAAGTCTTGAAGACCGAACGCTGCAAAGGACCCCGGCCCAAGTGGGCATCCAGCAAGCTTTGATGGATTAGCACCTCAAAAAAGTCGAATTTTGAGCAAATCCCGATAGGTTTGACTCGGTTTGACCAATGGAAAGTACATCCTGTGTTTAACTGGGGGAAGTCCTGGGATGAATCAAATAATCCGACGTCAAGCGATCAAACCCTTACGCTTTCGCTGGTGGATACAAACATTGCTCGTGTTGGACGGATCAATTAAAACGTGTTCGAGCCCAAGTCCAAGTCAGGAAGGCATACATGAGGATTGAACGTAGTTGCCACATGATGTCGCTACAATTTAACCAGATTGTCCCCATTATACCACCATTCTATCCCCATTATGCCACCATTTTTGATGGTTTAAATCAATTAGATAATGTCAATTCCCTTTTTTTGGATGGTTAATGGTTAAGCCTTCCAAGCACGTGTTTACATAATTTCAACATATTTCAACATATGTAAAGCTATCGAAATGTTCAACTGGTCGCAATCTCGACGAGGTCAAAGGCATCCTTGATAGCCTGGCCATTCGCAGAACGGGAGGGTTTCACGGGAATCATCTTTTTTAAATGATATCATGTGATACAAGTTTTGTATAGTTATATATAATTGCCAATTGTGATCAACATTGATCAAGTCAGCTTTGGAGATGGACGATCAAACCCGAATGACCAGAATGGAGCTTTGGAGATGATGATTGCCCCTATTTAGTTTGATGATTTTCCCATGTTTCAATGACCAGTGGGGGGTCCCAGTCCTTGTTTGAGCTGATGGTGTTGGGGCGCGCACTTGGACCCTTTGAAATGAACAACGTTTCTTTGACACAGAACTGATGTGCTAGGGTCAAGTTACATGGGATTCATATGGATCAATGGTTGGTCATTTCCGTCCCACAAGAAAATCAATTGGGCACATCATCCCAATGGAAATAGAAAAAGAACATGACAAACAGTTGAAATCGCCAATCAGGTATATACCCTCCAGTAACTATGGTGTAAGTAGGTGTCCCATTCATTTTTTTTTAAAATTACCTATCAAGAATGCTGATTTTCCATAGCGCCACTTGCATCCTGATGCGAAGAAAAGGGTCACAGACTTCCTGATTTCAAGCGCCCGCCATGCATACCAATCACGATATATATATATATATATCTATCTATCTGTCTATATACATATGTGTATCAATATTTTATATACATATATATATATATCACCACTAAACCCTTTAAGTCCGTCGCCAATTCAAAACATCTTCGATGCCCAGCCTCCAGCTGATAAGCCTTGTGGAAGAAGCTCCGGGCCTCGACCCACATCTCCTCACAGCGGTGATCTAACCTGTAGGGGTCCCCTGCAGTTGCTGACTTTCTGCTGGTTTATGGCAAAGATGCTGCATATTGGATTCATGGTGGAGATTGATAGTCAGATTCATGGTGGAAAATGACATGATATGATATGATCATGATATGATTCCCCGATTCCCCCAACCAAAACCATCATCTATGGTTTCATCGGCCAGTGATGCCCGGGAAATGCCGCAGGTCGGTCCTTCTGCACATAGATCTCTCCAAGGCGCTTGTAGGCTCCCGAGAGCAATGGAGAGTCACTGCCACTGGTGGACTCAAACAGCGATACGGCCTCCTGGGATTCTTGAGGGAAGTCATGTACCTTTTCAACACGAAAACATAACAACCTATGGAGAATACCGAAATATTATGGAAGATATGCCTTTTAAAACCCCAAACCACAGGAGAAGAATGGAACCTTGGCATGTTGAACATATTGTTTGTTTACTCCAAATGAGAAAGAACTTAAAAGATATTGCAATATAAATGTATATACACATATCTCTAGCATACTTATTATCGGTATTACAAAGATAAACTAAAAGACATGATAGGTTGTAAAGGGAGGTCAATGGATTGGTTGAATAAACAATTGGGAAACAATGTTCTTGCCTCCATGTATATAATCTGTCCCCTTCAGCCAATTCTGGGACGTCTGGAGAGGTTAGAACAAGCCAAAATTTAGCAAGACCATGCAAGACCAGGGTGGAACCAACACAAACTAGGGCACACAATGGGGGTAGGACCCTTTTAACCAACCAACCTACATCGGGTTGAACCAAGCAAAATCATGGATTGCCCGTTGCATATTTCGCAACTACTTGGTAGTGGTTGCTTATAAAAGGGGGAAATCCATGCTAATCTACCTTCACTACATTAAATAGGTATATGACGATGAATGGAGTAGCACATCGGAACACAGAAGGATGCCGTTAAGCAAAATCAGGGTAAAAACAACACAAAATAGCGGGATGGGTATGACCCTAGAATCCACCACAAGGGCACCTCAAACAATGGGGTTTCATGGGGTTTCAGCAGGACGGTAGGTTCAAGCCCAGTGTGGCGCCTCCGTCTTTTCCAGTGCTTCCTGCAAATTGCCAAGTTTCAAGTCAATTTTACCTCAGGAATGCCACTGAGACAACTGTTCCCTCTGACTATGGGTCTAGAATGGCAGTCGCATCCGACATAAGGAATATGGTGATATCTCCAGAAGATCTTCAGCGGAGAAGATCCAAGAAACGCATTCTCTCGTTAGTGGCGGGCCCAATCCCTGAATGATCAGGTTTGTGAAGCAATAATTGTCCAGTGCTTGGAAACAAACTGCCCGAATGCAAACAACGTTGGAATCGCTGGATTTTTCAAGCACTTTTGGATACCTTTTGTCTTTGGTGCTTGGTTTTTCCTTGAATTTGCCTCAGGAATATTGTATATGCCCACTTCGAATGTTAGGCACGATGTGTACTGGCATGGGCATGCCTTCATCCAGTAAGTCCAGAGCTCAATCCATTCTTGTCTGAAGGCTTCAAATATACTTGCATAAGTCAATCTTTGATATGTAAAAACAAAGATCTTTGTACTGGCTGGCTCGCTGGACACAACAAAGAAAGCTAAATCTTGTCTGTCTGCTCCGTGCAGATTGACTCGCGCATGTGTTCTTCTACAACTATTTTGGCTTCGATCATTGTCAAAGAGAGCAGCTTGGTAGAGATTGATAGAACCAAAGGCGACACGGCTACAGATTGAGACATCGATGATTGCAAACTACTTGGAGGATCAATCCCCAGATCGCAAGTGGTTTCTCTGACCCTAACTAGTAAGTTCCCAACCGTAGGGTTCTCCCATATAGAACTGGGTTTAAACACCCCAGTGACTAACCGGTCACGATTCGTGAGATGATCCTCCAAGTAGAGTCCAGTGATATACCCATAGAAAAAACCATCCCCAAATCCCCAACAAATCATGATGATGCATTCTAAACTCCACCAAAACACATGAAGACATCACGCACACGCACACACTCATCACATATGTATATCTATATATATATATACACATGTATATATATATACACATCATATATAGATATATATTCACATTTTATATACATATATATACACATTATATATATATATACATTAAATATATATATATATACACATTATATATATATACACATTAAATATATATATATATATATACATATACATATATATACACATTATATATATATATATATACACATTACTTATATATATATACACATTATATATATATACACATTACTTATATATATATATATACACATATTGAATATACGTGTAGGTATATATAAAAGCCCCAATCCTTGTCCCCAAATCACCACTCCAGGTTCCGGCCGAGCATCTCAGAGCCATTGCGGCTTTGGCCGTCAGCGATGAGCCCCAGCCCCGGTCCAAGTCTCGAGAGGTGTAGAACTCATACGCCTTGACCCAGGCCCCAAGGCCCGGAGGATGGTCACAAACAAACGGTCACAGGTGTTCCACCGGGGAATCAAACCGGGAAGGTGCCTGCCTTTTTTTCCCAGGACCTCAGAAATCATGCCTAGCATTGCTGCCTACAAGAAATCAGTTTCAGACCTTTCACGTGTCTTCTCCCCAAGTCCAACTAATGAAGAGTCCTGAAATTC
The DNA here is from genome assembly GCA_003297045.1 of Symbiodinium sp. clade C Y103. NCBI lineage: Eukaryota > Dinophyceae > Suessiales > Symbiodiniaceae > Cladocopium > Cladocopium sp. clade C. Next base: position 66,805 of record BGPT01002347.1, on the reverse strand, counting down.
ATGTGAGTACAAGACTCTCCTGGTGAAAAACAAACAATCAACACATAATTACTACTACTTAGTTTCCAATAATGCTACTATGTAAAAATCCAAACGATTCTCAATTCTCAGTTGAATAAATTCTTTCCAGCTAAGCAAACTCTTCAAAGACATTTGTCCAACAGGCTCCATATTGTGGTTCCAAGAATGGCGTCTCCCTAGAAACTTCAAACCTCAAACCTGGTGACAGCCAGTTATGACAATTCGCAGGTGTCAAGCAATTTTGGAGCAACTAGTAACTAATCTGGAAAAAAACACACACACACAAACTCACCAAGCTCCTTCTGGGAAAACCTCCCTACCGTTATTTACAGTGGACGTCGCGGTGAGGTCGTTATCATATCGAGCCTGTCCAGGCCTCAAGGAGATGAGGTGAGATTGTTACACCTATAACCGCATGAATGGACATCAAGTTCTATCGAATATACTCATTCTCAAATACCCATTACCTGTAACCACAACACTATTTCGCAATCAATCTGCTTTGTTTAAACACAGTATTAACACTTAAACCACTAGGCAATTTCACTACTATATATATCTATATAATTATATATATAGATAAATCACATATCTTCATTTCTTTAATCCATGATAAAGGGGAAAAAAAGCTGCCCGTGCAGCCGGCAGCACCATCACGCGCACCATTTGTAGCGCACCTTCAGAGCTGCTCGCCGCGCTTCAGGCCACTCCTGCCTTTTTTCATAGACACCAGCGAGGCCCAGCAGCGATCCACCTGGCAATGATTTATGTTCCACCTGTGAAATCGGCAGCTTTTTGACAGTTACTATAAATATATGGGCGTATACATAGATATAAACACATCTACATATCAGTTATGCAGTACTGTATATTTGCACGATGAAGAAAAACTAGGTTTCCATCGTTTGAACATGTTTGAACAGCAAAAGCAGCTGGAATATATCTGACGATAGTAGTATGCAACTTGAAGATTGCCAGTGGTGATTCCAGTATAATGCAGTGACGGTAGGTACTTGCAGTGGAGAAAACATTGCCGACACAGTTCCGGTGTTTGCTAACCCTGGATATGTTGCAATGTGCATATCATATACATATATACACATTATACACATAACAATATAATTATACGTATATATGTGTAGGTATGTGTACAAGGATGAAGACAGCAACAACTGCCTACCAAATAGGGTTCACCAAGCTGTAGGTAAACAACCATCCAACATGTCTTCCTTTCTTAACAACCGGTTTTAGAGAAGACCTCCGTTTTCAATTCCGGCGATCATGTAAATTTCACATGGGAAAACTACATGTAGCTGTTCCGCGGCTTCAAGATTTGTGTCTTTCCCTGTAGAGGGAGGGGTAAGGATGGAACAACAACCAATGCGTGGAACTGCAGGCACCAACAGCAATCTCATACTTGCGCTGTTTCTGATCAGTCTCTACCAAACAAAAGTACAAACATGTACAAACAATATTTCAAGAATGAACAATTTCTAGCCTTCACCCAGTACCAAACCTTTAAACAAGTCCGGTCCACAATTTTTCAGTAATGAAAGCGCCTTTGTCGGTCCCGTCCCCACATTCGGGTCTTGGCCACCACACCTAAATTGTCCGAGGATTCGTTGTTGACGCCGATCAAGACAAAAGTCTGATTGAAGTAATGCTCTGCCTCTTTGGGCATGCCAAGCCTCAGCGTATGAACGGTTGGTGACCCGTTGGTGACCCAATCTGCTTCCATCACCAGCTACGACCTATTCTGCAACAAATGATTGCAAGTGGCGAGAGCCTATCATCCTCTACATACATCTCACAAATCTCGCTTTTTCTCTTTGTCACCGTTCTGGGGATTCGGCTAAGGCAAAAGGTGTTCCACACACACATACACTATATCTATATATATATATGTATATATTTATCCATGAATGTCTTTATCTGAATATCTTGAAAATTATTGATGAATTGACTTCATATATGTATGGCTAAAAAAACGCACACGCACACATGCATATTATATATATATAACATTATGCAACAACATATTAATATTGATATATATATATATATATACATATACATATCAATATGATGTCCGTTGATATTAGGACCTGACCTAGCCAGCATGATCGGGGCAACTGGTCCCTAACAAAATGTTGGTCCAAGTTTCGCATTGTAAGTGTGGCCAATGTTTTCGGATAGAGCAGCTGTCTTCCCAAGCGACCCTTCCTGTCCAGTTCCAAGAGTGCAACTGGGGCTTTGAATGTTATACAACCCACCATCAACCATTTATTACATTGGACTTTGTGAACTCTACTTTCTGAGTTCACATGTTGTGCAGTTCGGCACCCCATGATGTTGCCACATTCAGAAATCATTGTTCATCGGAGCACCTATATTACACATTCACACTCACCAATTGGTATTGCATCATCATGGAGTTGACCACAAATCAGGGGCCCATGACCCAGGGCAGCACTGTTTATCTTGAAGGTGGACGGAGGTACTATTGCAAGTGCGGTACGGCACTGGTTGGCAGATAGCATGCAGAAGTGACACATAAGTGACCCATACATAGAGTTTGCATAAACACACTTACACATATATATATATATATTCACATAGAGCACACGTGATTTGTTGAGTGTTGAGTCAGTTGAGTCATACAGGTTCCATCGTTTTCCCATTTGTATGTCCACACACACACACACATGCACATTTTCAAGAAACGTACGTCCTGGGGACAGTGGATGATCATGGATTTGCATCATTTCTTCACAATTGTCCCATCCAATGATGCTGTAATGATGCTGAAAATGCGGGTGGTGTAGCCATGAGGTCGGCCACTTCCCGCTCCCAGCGTCCATGTCATGGAAATGGGCCAAGGCTTCTCGATGTCGACCCTGCTTCCAGCGCGTGAACGCCAGGGCCTGCGGCTTCCAGGGGATGGGTGACGCTGATGGGTGCAGTTTTTTCATCCCAAAATCGCTGGGGTTTTTGGGATGTTCATCCACCCAAATTCATTTGGAATCATTTCTCAAGTTATAAATCAATGTTTGGCATGCTCATCAGCTGGGATTCTTGATAAAAAAGAAATTTATGGCTTCAACCAACCCATCAACTATTCACCACTTGGGATCATCGAAAATATGGTTGAACAGTAAGATTAAAACCGCCAACCAAATAAGGTCTTGATCCATCCCCAACTGGCAAAAATGGACCGTGCCCAATGACTTGACAGAAATGGTTGAGATTTCAACCACTGGAAAGGGGAGCTCGGCTTATGGCACCGGGCTTGCCACTTTACTTTATATACGGTATACAACTACATTTAAATATACGGATTTTTGAATATACGAACTGGTATTTTTGACTACCTCCGGGAAGGTTTTCCTTGGCCCGCCTGGCCATTTACACATACGGAATCCAAATCATTTAAACATACGGTAACTACATTTAAATATTCGAACTGGTATTTCATACTACCTCCCGGGCCTCGCGGTCTGGCCCACCTCCCACATAATTAAATGTCGTTACCGTATCTTTATCTGATATTTAGGGTCGTTTTCTAATTTCAGAGTTTTACTTCAGCACTGCCAAGTATCAAGTCTCCTATTTTATCATCCAGCGAGACAACTAAAAAATCCTGCAACTGGCTGGTGGTACACCACTTTGAACTTTGCCTAAAGCAAGACAGAATATATAGTCTGGATATATTCTGGCGTTCATTTCGATATTCAACAATCATAGAGCCCTGAAACAAGGATAAACAATGGGGATTTTTCGGCACATGGCCAAATGAGCCCCATTTCAACCCAATCAACTCCCAGTCACCGGAACCATCACATGCACCATGGAGATGAAACTGCGGAGGGCAGCGGCCTGTTTCGCTTTGATCGAAAAGTCGTCTTGCCGCCAGCGGCACGCTGGCAACACTTCTGTTAAGGCCTCATCGATCTTGTTGAGGCCTCGGCTTCAAAGGGGGGTCAAGGAGACATGCAGATTCTCAACGCCCCGCAACTTGCACAACATAGGGTTGGTCGGAAAATATGGTACCCAAGCATTTGATTAAAAACAACGGTTAAGTGTAACAGAAGTCCCACTATTATCATGTTCAACATTCAATGTATATATATATATGCCATTACTTTACATCCAACCAAATATAGGCGTGACCCGCAGGAAATGATACAAAAACGCCCTTTCCATGGATTCCACAAGTCATGAACCTTGCCGCAAGGTGACAATCTACTATGATCTACCCACAAACTTTCACAATGCTGGCTCCCACTTGCAATTTGATTTGCAATCCCATGCAATCCCACTCCAAGTTCCCGCGCGATGGCTACTCCATTTCTATTCTCAGGCTGGGGGCCCATCATTTGTTCCAAGCGCAAATCCAAGGAGCGATAGAGCATGATCCATAAGTCAAAAAGTTGAAAGAAGACTTCCAGCGTCCGCAGGTCAGCCACGCCATACTTCTCCTGTAGTTTTCTGCTCTCTCCAGGTGAAGCATTGGGTTGAAAGGAATTCAGTCAAGTGTGACAAGTCAGACTTGGTGTGGTTTGGGAGGGATCGCTATGGTCACTGTCAATCCAGTCCTTGTAAAGAAATTACATGAAATTATATTCATTCATTCGTGCTAGGACCGCTAGGAAGCCCAAAATGCAACTCTCTGGCCTGAGTTTCGGCAAAACTAGCCGGATAGCACTAGGAAGGTCCTACTATTGCTGTGGCTCATATCTTACAAATTGCCTCGTTCTAGGTCAGTCCATCACTTTAAGTTTTCGCCTGCATTTTCAGTAGAAGACTACAGTAGCTTCCGCATGTTTTTGCACTGACATGATTGCTGAAATCATCATTTTTTTTTTGTGTTTATAGGGCTGGCTTGTGGCTTGCAAAGAAAAACTGGCCTTGAAATCGAAGAACTTTGCTTCTAAGCCGGCTTCTTCCACCTTAACCAGTGACCCCAATGGCTTCGCGACGCAGGTACCCTTGGTTCGCAACACCAGAACCTGCCATATACTGTTTGAGGCGAAAGCGTTGCAAAAGGCGCAATTGTATACATAATGCCGTATCTGTATAACATTTTACTATCACATATGGTTATATATATATATAGATATGCATATTTAATTATACATATAATTATATATATATATATCGATCGTGTACATTGAGCCCTGCCGAAAAAATATTGGCATCGATAGTTTCGACTGCAAACATCTCACAGGCAGCACTGGACGATCCCAGCAAGACTTGAGGCCAGAGGTGACGAAAGCAGGGGAGGCAAAAACGGTACAATGTGGTACAATAATATACTTATATATATATAGTAATATGTGCACATCCTAATCGTCCTGTTGCGTTTTGTTGGGTGCAGAAGTTCCCAGGCGCAGGGAGGTTTTGCCTGGAAACCGTTGGACAGGAAAATACGGGAAAGCAGGTGTGATGTGCAATGCCTGAAACACTCCCCCTCCACACGCTGCCCTTTCATGCTGTTTCTGTTTTTCTCCCTTGACCCATTCATCCCATCCCTCTCGTAGGATCATCCCCTTGACTAGCTGATATAAGGTGGTTGTTCAACTCCTGAAACTTGGGGTACTCCAAGAGTAGTCTTTACAATCGGGTTTGAAATTGAAATGGCTCAAGTCAGTTCAAATCGTTATTATCATCATCTATGTTTCAATTACCACCTTTACCCACTCAATAACCACTCTATACCCATCAGAATGATCCTGCAAGCTTGCAGCCGCTGGGATGATCCTGAAAGTTAGATAAGTTAGTATGCAAATGGTTTGTAAGTGGACTATTGCGCATCAAAAAACTGTTTATATCCATTTGCATCCATTTGTAAGGTTTTCACTTACCAAGTCTATATCCAGTTACATCTATCTACCAGTGCAAATGGTTTTAACATGTCTTAACTTACCAACAAGTTTCAGCGTCATCCCAGTCCCAATTGAGCCAAGACACCAGCTGCTTCGACACCAGCTCGGGCCCTTCATCGATTTTGGAAGCCACACAGGCTCCGCCCAAGAGACTTATGATGGTGATCCGGTGCCAAATCATGCCAGTCATGGGTTTGCCATGGGCCGCAACCAGGAAAAAGGTGGAGCTTCTTGAGTCAGTCGCTCTGAAATTTGAAAAGATGATGATGATGATGATGATGATGATGATGATGAGATGTTGCCATTTCTTAATTCATCGATCATTGAGACATTGTGCGACGCCTGTTCTTGTTGCGCTCCGCAGCTGGAGGATGACCGTGCTGTGCTGGAGAGGGGCAAGCCATTAAAATATATTGACAGTTTGAAATAGCATCCTATATTTGTGTGATGCATCCTATATTTGTGTGGGTCTAACGCCCCCTTTCAAATCCCATCGGCTGATATATCTTGTGACCTTCTACGCAACTTTTAGATTACTCTAGCAGTTCATTCAAAAAGATAGCCTGGGTTCATACATAGATACGGAAGGCCACAGGAAGACAATCAACTTTGATTGTGGATTCTCCATATTGATTTGATTTGTTATTTTACTGGAGGAAAAACACAATTTGAGGATAACACCACTAACCCCCCCCGTATGTTTAAACTTTAAATACTACCCAAATGTATTGGATCATGTCGGATCTATTTATTACAGTATCCCTTCATATCTGTTCATGAATTGGGGTCCCAAACATTGGGGATATCCATGTTAATATGACAGGATCAAAGTTAAACCAAAACCATATCAAACCATGGACGTTCTGCTGCCTTAATATGGGCCCAGTGGTGTTTTTGTTGCTGAACCATGACATGACAACCATGACACGTCTGTAGCCTGAGCCAGGCCAATTATCTGGGCATGTTGATAGGCAATTGAACCGGCTTGGTTCGCATACCCAGCAAATCCACCTTTCTTGCAAGCGTGTAAGCACATACAGGTAGATAGATAATAGTAAAATATGATCGATATGATAAAATACAATAAAACGCATAAGAGAGATATAGACTAGATATAGATAGGATATATAGGTAGGATACTGTAGATAGGATCAAAAGGAACAATAGGATGGATCGTGGTCTGATCCAGTAGGATTAAATGGGATTAGATTAGATGAGATTAGATAGACAAATAGTGGAACAGATACATTGTTTTTCTTTGAAAATCGGCATATATATATATATAACTATATATACATATACATACACATGATATATCTATATGTATATGAATATAATGTGTCTGTGCGTCTTTGCATGCTTGAATCGCGGTTCTTACTGCAATGATCTGGCATTCAAACGTCTCAAGAAAGGCACCAAAACTGTCAATATCTGTCAATAATCACAAAAAAACACAACTGGCTTTTTTGTCTTAACACGTGGATAGTTTGAACACCTTCTAATCTGATTCATATCTGACGGGGCCCAATCAATGCATGCTCTAATCAACATTTTTGGCTCTCGAAACATTTCCGACAGTCCAAAGCAGACTAGCTTGGTGTGCCCAAGTCACTACGTACACTGGACCCAAATGGTTGGAGTGCTACACTGCTACGCTGGAATCCACCCTTTGACTCTTCTGGTGATGAAGTGACCATTCCGTTCTGCCCATTTTGAAGGAACCATTTTTCCGTTGTCGGTACGACAGCGTACAGCTTGACGCACCAAAAGACTGAACAGGCGACTGAAAAGTGAGACAGGATGTCGCTTTGATGGCTTGAAAAAATGGGATAGAAAATCATAGAAATACTGAGTTATTTTCAAACTGGCTGGGTACTCTTCGCACATAGACATCTACGTAAGTATTTGCATAAATAAACACAACCACAAACAAGGCCACCAATGCGAAAATTCTAGAAAATGTGATGTTCATTGTCCATCTAATTTGTGCCTTCTTCGTCACTACATGTCACTACCTAGCCAACAGCTGTCGCCTCCTCAGCAAGAGCTTCCAGCTTCCTGCAGGCACTGGAAAAACACATTGCAATGGACTCAAGGACTGGAAAGAACACAGATTCAACTGGGCAAATTGGGCTAAAAATGAGTGTAAACCAGGGAGGGCTCAGGTTCCGTTTACACTCCCAAATGATTCTTCTTCGTGGAGAACAAAACATCTCCGGATTGTAGGACTTGAAATCGCAACATGCGTGCTGACGGAAGGGAATGCTCAAAAGCAGCACCTTCAAATCCACCAAATCAATCGAATCAAGCATGCATTGAATGAAGCAACATGACTTCCACTTCATGAGATTTGCTGGGGTTGTCTCGCCCTGCTACTTGAGCTGTTTACACCCTAGCCGAATCCAACGGTGAACCATCATGTTCTTGGAGACCTCTAGTTCTGGGACGTCGAGAGACTCGGTTGAAACTTGAAACAGACGTGGGCATCTCTGACAATCACGGGGCCTCAAGCCCAGGTTTCATATGATCATATACCCCGGACATTGGTCGCAAGTCTGAAATCAGGTACACCTTCAAACATGCGACATCTGGCAATGGCGTAAAGAGTGGCCTCTGACAACCCGGGCAACAGAAAATCCCAACATGGCAATGGGAAACTCTTCATTTAGTCCCATATTATGGTTTTCTGAGTATATAAAAACCTCCATCTACAGGGGATTTCCCGGGTGGCCATGCTTGATTACCAGTATGAAAAATGATCTTCCGATTCAACAGGTGCCACAGCCTTTGAAGCCGCTGCGACATGGCATCCATATCTTCCTGCAAGGCATTGATGCCGTCCTCAGCTCAGCTTTTCCGGGAACAGCATGGAACTAAATTGATCTAACCCCTGGCGTCGGCGCTGTAAAGATATGAAGAAGCCAGCGTTAGGCTTCAAACATCAGGCTTTTATGAATAGAATGAGGAAACTCTGAACTTCCAAATGCCGTTGCGATATTTCCCAACTGCCAATGGCAATTCAACCAGGGAACTACAGTAAGAGGGATTTCCCATTGCAACAATATAACTTTACTCTGAAAAGCCATCCACTCATCTCCCATCGCTGATTTGCCCAGTGAACACTTGAGTCCCCCATTTGTTGGGCAATCCTCTAGTCTATATATCCGAAACAGTTTTTGAAAATTGGGTTGGTTTAAGGTCGCCAATTTTGAACTACAGCACACTATGCTGCTTCCAAGTTCTAAATGCGGAGGTTTCAACCATCAAATGTTCGGGGATTTTTCCAAAAAAAGGTGCCACAAAATCACGTGGCATTGTGGCCGTCTCCCTGAGGCCAAGACTTCCGTTCCAAGGGGAAGGTCACCTCAGTGAAGAATAGTAAGGTTTCCTAACTTTCGGGGGTTTCTAGTATATTCTAGTATCATATCTGGGTCACTAGCCCCAACATCTCTCTGTAAACTAGACATACATGTAGCCATACATGATACGTGCATGTGTGTGCATGTATCTATACAGATAATTACAGATACACATACACATATTCATATACATGTGTGAACAACAATGGATGCGCAAGGATGTTGAAGACTCATCAGCATTTGAATCTTCAGCCTTGCTGCACAAATTCCAACTGGACTGTTATTGCATTTGGGATCCTGACAAATTGCCACGGCTGTACGAATATGAGCTAGTTGGTCAAGCTCCTACCCTTTCCGCAGCCATTCATCCTATTTTTCATCACATCAAAGGAGATAAGCCTATTTATATTGCAGTACCCCCAACTAGTAACTAAACGTGGTCCGAGTCCAACGCTCCCTACCCCATTGGCCCCATTTATCCCATCTCAACCATGTGTATCCATGTGTATATTTATCACCTATATACTTACTAACTACAGGATGAGCCAGCAAGTAAGCATATTACCTATGAGTGTGCGAAAAATAGGGCATGCCGATAACTTGGCCGTTTTCACGGGAAACCTGCTGATAAATCATCAAATTTTTGCGGCCTCCCACGGGGTAACCCTGCTGACATCGACCCATCTCCGCCTGCGGCCGCTTTGCGTTTCGGCTGCGGCACCAGCCGGCTATCCTTTGATCAGTGGCCGGGCCCCAACTCTGGGATGATCCTCGTGGGAGTCATGACGGTTATGTTACTCGGTGCATATTTTGGGATCACCGATTTGGTCAACCCAATGGATTGAAATCCAAACAGTTTGCCTCTTGTTGTTTTGGTGGGCAAAAGAAACTACGTCACGTTCCCAAGCACGGTAGAAAATCGCATCCAGCCAGTCCCTCTGAACAAAATTGCAGGCGGGAAACCTCCGTCATGGTCATACTAAGAGGATCCTGTGGTGCAGGCTGTGAACAACTGCATTTGCATCTTACCAATTGGGCAATGTAATTATATACCCAATAACTATATGTATATATATATATATATCTCTCTCTCTCTCCCTCTTTCTCTCTCTCTGTCTCTCTCCATCGCCTTCATTTGGTCTAATATATATATATATATGTAAAATTATGTATATATACATATTAATCAGAGCTGGGGACGCTGCCCTCTCATATTGATATGTAGCTGGATACTAATAGCTGGGTGGGCAGCACGTTGTAATACAATATGCCACATATGATATTAATTTCTGACAAGAAGAAAAGATGATCAATTTTAGAATGGCTAGGCCGTGATCAAAGCCAAACACCAGCAAACATTTCAAGAAAAGGTGCTTGAAGGCACCACATGTACATAGAATATCTATCGTGCATGCATGTGTGTGTGTATATATATATAAATACATACGCACACACACAGATATATATATATATACGCACATGTTTTCTGTGTGGTATTGATTTCCAATGGGTGCAACACCTCTAAGAAAAAACATGGGTCCGAACAAAGGCGGACATTTTCCCAAACCCAAACAAAAAACTTGACTAAAAAATCTTATTTGTTTCCAAACTACAAATTGGTACCAAACTGCGTGCCTTCACCCCTCCCCAAAACAATCCCCGTTGGGAATGGACTCAAAAAAGCCATTGACATCCCAACCAAATACCCTGGACAAATGGCGGCGAACTATTCAACGACCTAACTCACCAGTTGGTACCCAAAGTCCATATCTATATACCACATTCGGTAAATGAATAATTTGATGTGATATACGCTGATTATTTAGATATATCACAATCATATATAGTGAATGTAATTCATATACCAGCAGATTATATCACCATATCCATTTTTTGCCGGATTATGAATTACACTATTTGTCAATAATAACTATTTATGCCATATATTGGTGGTTAAACTCTCCCTTTTCAGCGGTCCATCACGATCTTGCTACTTCCCTGCGCAGGATAGCTTTGGCTTAACAGATCTGGCGCCTGCGAACAGTCGCAGGAAAACGAAAAATGCAGGCTCTCATGGGGTTGTACAGAAAACATTATGTCTCTACACTCAATTTTACGGAACTTGAAATGCATTTTGATGTGGACACTAGTTCGCCAATATGTAACACTTGAATGGTGACAATGAAGATAAGCACCAAGATTTGTTTAGGGGTTACGGCTTAAATATATATATATATATATGACAAATCTATACGGGGTCTTGGGAAATCTAGTGTCTTCTTCCCATTGTATGTATATATATATATAACATAGCTGCTTTATCTGCGGAAAATGATCTCAAATGATAGTACGTAAACCATGGGGGTTGGGGGCACCCCAGTGTCTGACAAACCCGAATGGCAGGTGAATTGTCATGATCTTTATCGGCCAATTTTGTTCTCCAAACTTCCACCGGAAGGTGCCAGCTTCGCCCCTTACACCTCCCGTTCAACCATGTCCAAACAACTCGCTCTTGTGTTTTTTTCTTCCCACTCCCCTCCAAGTCATCAAACGTGGATAATGGAACGTGACCTATCAATCTTGATAAACTGTACTAAACAAAATCACAAATATGAAACAACATCATATGGGGACACTTACCCTTACTAAATAGAATTTCCATGGATTTACCATGACATCGCAGTGATGTCGTTCTGATTTACTCTCCGGTAATCAAACATGGCGATGGAAAATCCATTATTTATAGATATATAGTTCTCCCGATCAAAACCTCTATTTACACGTTTACAGGGGATTTCCCTGCCAGCGACGTTTGATGACAGCGGAGGGTCCCAATTATTAGCTCAACCTGAGAAGGATGTAACGAAAGCCAGTTCGAATCTGGGATCTGGAAGCGGATGGCAAGGGACACATGTTTCTTGCCTTTTTTAATGCCGTCATAGCCTGTTTTTCGAAAGAAAAATCCCATATTGGCTCGCTCACCTATTGCTAAATGTTTTTGCTGTCTCGATTTCATGCCTTTTTTCTTTCGAATAACACGCTATGACGGCAGCAAAACAAGCAAGAAACATGGGCTTAGAGGCCATTTAGAGAGGCCATTTAGAGATTGGAGACATGAGGTCATTTAGAAATAGAAAAACTGCCTCTTGGAGTCGTAAAGAGCTTTCAAGGAGATAAAAATAAAGGACATGAGCACTAGAGGCCATTTAGAGATAGGCTATTGGACTCGTAAAGGGGCCTTGAAGGACATGAGATCTAAATGTAAGTGAGTCCCATTGGGGACATGAGGTCATATAGAGATAGAGAAACTGCCTCCTGGCGTCTTAAAAAGGGTTTCAAGGAGATGGGATCTACAGCCAAGTGAGTCCAGCTGG
>BGPT01002347.1:22114-50500 GCA_003297045.1 Symbiodinium sp. clade C Y103 | reverse complement strand
GCGTCAAAATGGTGCCTTTTGGTCAGCTCTCCCCCCAAACCCCTTAAGCTCACTTTCGTTCGTAATAATAACTTCAGCCTAGCCTGCCGGCTGGCTTTCCTAATTATTCGGATGCCCAACATTCTCGGACAAAGCCTTCTACAAAAGGCTCACCACGATCCGTGCGACCAGGTCACGCACTGGATGAATGTCCTCTGGATCGAGCACCATGATGGCAAGGTAAATGCGGGAAGCAGCCGCGAGAAAGCGGGCTCCAGATTCTCCTGTGCAGAACTTTCATCTTGATCATCTATGGCTCAAACAATACTGATGCTTTAGTTGGTTTCGCAAACAAATGCATGCCAATATTCACCCATCCATTGTGGGATGTATATATCGGTACCTCAGGCTGGGTCACCATGTGGCCATAGCATGCCATAGNGTTTCGCAAACAAATGCATGCCAATATTCACCCATCCATTGTGGGATGTATATATCGGTACCTCAGGCTGGGTCACCATGTGGCCATAGCATGCCATAGCCCCGCCTCTTCATCTAGCTCTACCAGCTCTACGTTCCGAGAGCCATCCGAAGGAAGATGAATGCGGTGCAGCGAAGCCTTTGGAAGCCTTTGGACATGGGACAGATTGGATCTGGACTGTCTCTTTGCCCCTCTGAGTCGGCTCAGGATTCTGTGGAGCAAAATCAGATGCTGGGTCTGACTGTGATGTCTCTTCCAGCTCTTTCTTGCCCATTTCTGCTGACCCGCAGTTGGTTGACANAGATGCTGGGTCTGACTGTGATGTCTCTTCCAGCTCTTTCTTGCCCATTTCTGCTGACCCGCAGTTGGTTGACACCGTCTGCACGTCAACAGCACCTGAAGTATTTGACTCTTTTGGATCCTCTTGCAATTCTGGGGGTGAAGGGTGCAGTCCAGCGTCCGCATTGGTTGTGTCTCTTCTCTTCCTTTCTTGCTGGTCTTAGCTCTGCGATTCTGTGACACCCCATGCGCATCAACAACATCTGAAGTGTTTGACTCTTTTGGATCCTCTTGCAATTCTGGGCGTGAAGAATGCTGTCCAGCGTCCACAACTGATGCTGCGCTTCGCTGTGTCTCTTCTGTTCCTTTCTTGCTGGTCTTCGCTCTGCGATTCGTTGACACCGTCTGCACGTCAGCAAAACCTGTTGCTTTTGACTCTGTTGGATCCTCTTGGGAATAGCAGGGTGCTGTTTAGGAGGCAGGAGTGACGCTGTGCTCGGCTGTGTCTCCTCTCCCCCTCTCTTGCCTTTCTTTCCTGTGCGGTTCGTTGACACCGTCTGCTCCTTGGTACTGTGCCCAAAAGTCGCTCTCTGACCTGAAACTCTTTCAGAACCTGTAGAATCCACTACCATTGAGATGTCCTCGATCGCGGCTCTGAGATCTCCTTCGCCTCATCTTTCACCTGATTGGCCTTCCGCGAAAACAGCACGCGTGGCTGTAAGGCGTCCCCATGGAGTAGCTGTCCGTATGGCTTCACATAGGCCGGAGACGATGGTGCCGTGGATGCCGCAGATGCTGCAGATGCCATGGCTGGTGCGTTCCCTTTCAGGGGCTGGGAGGCCAGCAGCGACATCAGCGTCCCACTGGGAGCTCAAAATGCCCAATGAACCAGCTATTTCAATAACTACAATCGGCCAGGGTCAACAGGTCACTGCTCATGGCTGGAGACGCTGGAGGAGAAGGGCCAAACGCAGGCCTCAGGAGACATCGGACCCATCACATGGGACGCAGCAAGCAACCTCTGGTCCCGAACTTCGCTGGGACTGTCGACATCTCTGGAGATTTCTGGGACTACCATGAACCCTCTGTATTTCTGTTCAATCTGAAAATCTGAGTCGAAAATGTTGGAATCAGTAGCGCAAAAGGTCTGAGTGAGGGACGTTGGCGGCCAGAACGAAGAGCGTAGGGCGGCGGGCCATTCTGTCAATCAGGGGCTAGGACCTTGGCTCACAGCTGTTTGCCCAGGAATTCAACAAACATGGCCGAGCGCCGACTTGAAACTGAACTCAGCTGGCTGCTGCAGGATTCAACCAGCTTTCACTTCTTGGGCAAGAAACAGCTACTCTCGGGCAGAATGAGTCTCAGCCAAGGCGATGGTTCTTCAGAGTATTTGTTAGCGTGTGCAGTGCATTGTTACATATGCTGCACCTGGACATGGAGAACAATGCGAGAGAAGTGATTGATACAATTTGTCCTTCATTCGCAAAGTGGCAGGAGCTAAAAATCCTTGCAAGCGATGCAAAACCAAATATCCATGCCAAGGATTTTCCATCGCAGTCCTTTGCACAATCTCAAGCCACAGGCTAGTGCAAAATGGCCTGCTGCGTTCTTCCTCTGTAGGAGCACCAGCACTTGCAGCAGAAGTGTGGGTTTTTGCTGGTCATCGATAACCTGAAGTTAATCTCTATACAGTACAGTACAGCTGAAATCAGTCAGCCATCCCGTCTTGGGTTCTAGATCAGGCAGGTTTTAGATCAGGCATATGTGATTGAAGAAAAACTGATTCTTCTTTCAAATACAGGCGCAGATTTGGAAGAAAATAGGGGTAATATGGTTTCCTCTTAAACCTAACGAGCAGGCATCAAAAAGAAATGCAAGAAAACCATTCAATTTCAGTTTACGGTGCCTAAATGTCATGTTTAATCTACACATGCATGATTTAGGCAGTGATTTGATACATTTCACCTCAACCTGTTCCTGAATTACCAACAGCAACTTGGGATCATTTTTTTTGGAAAATGTCAAGCCGTTCAAAGTTGATGGCATCACAATATTTCAAACGCTTTTGGTGCGTGTAACAGCTTCTAGAATTCATTGGAAGGGAACGCTTTGACTGTTGAGGCCTGTATGGTGCAAATATGGAGTGGTTGCATCTTTTCGACGCAAGCAAACTAATTTTGAATAATGTTTCTCAATTTTGCCCAATTTTCCCCACCTACAGTATGGCCCATGGTTCTCAATTCTGCCCAAATTTGCTCTATTTTATCCAAAATAACCCCACATTTTCTCAATGTTCCCCACCTGTCCCCAAAATCACCATGTTTTTCTCACTTGGAAAGCACACACATTATATCAATGCCCCCAAAGATAGAAGATATTAAAGAGTTTTTTCAAATAGAAGCAGGTGCAACCTCCCCGGAGCCCAAATCCGTTTCAAATAGAAGCTATTGCCAAAACAGGTCGATTCACTGATAGTACCTTCTATTTGAAATGAAGGTGGTGCTGGAGAAGCATTTTTACTGCAAATTCCCATGAATTCCCATAAGATTTCATCAAAATCCCTGACCATTGACCAATCCGGATGTTATATAGCACCAAAATAGTTGCAAAAACATGTTTTTTTGGCACATTTTGGCACAAATATGCGCAATTTTTGTCAATTTCCCACGGAAATTATCATGGTTTATTACCAAGACTCAAAAAAACACTGGTTTTGTTGAAAGTTTCCAGGGACTGTTCGAATAGAAGTAATTCTATATCCATAGCTTCTATTTGATTGGAATGCTTTGAAATTGAAACCCCAAAGGAACACCCAAACTGCAAAACAGTGTCTCGTTTGAGTCTCGTTTGGCTGTGCCTAAATTGTAAAGTACTGGTCGCACTCTACTTGTCTTGCAATCCTCCACAATGCAGTTTAAAGAGGGATCTTCCTCGTGGGTTGTCAAGAGGGGAATGACAAGTTCAAAAACTGTTTAAAAAACATGGTTTTTAGCACATTTTGGCAGAAATATGCACATTTTTTGTCCCTTTCTCAAGGAAGTTATCATGGTTTACCACCAAAACTCAAAAAACACATGGTTTTTTGAAAGTTTCCAGCGACTTTTCAAATAGAAGCTANTATCATGGTTTACCACCAAAACTCAAAAAACACATGGTTTTTTGAAAGTTTCCAGCGACTTTTCAAATAGAAGCTACTCCTAGCTTCAAGCTCTTAAAACCCAATACCTTCTATTTGAAACGGACCCGGGGGTTGCGGAGGGTTCATTTCAAATAGAAGGCGACCTCTCCGATAATTCAAACAGTACCTTCTATCTTTGAGGGAAATAATATATATAAATCTCAAGTTTGCCGATTTTGCCAAAATCTCGAAAAAGTGAAAAAAAAAATGAAAAACATGGGAAAGAGTATATAATGCAAATATACAAACCTAAGCGGTGGTGAAACAGTGTGCATGCTTCATGTTCAAGCATGTACTTCTGACCCTGTCTTGACAATTTGATCTTGCGTTGGATGCATGCATGGCTCAAAGTTTCACTTCTGCCTTTTGCAATCTTTCCCAACTGTCTTCGGCATTTTCCTGCTTGTGGCCTGCTCAGAAGTCTCTGCAAAGCACTTCAGTCAATGAGCCTTTGTCCCTTGTGCGTTGCTCAGGTGCCAGCACCCATTGGCAATTCATCTCAATTGGCAATGATTTGGCGAACAAAATACCGCTATATGCATTTAACTTCCTCTTTGGTTTGGTGTTCCTTTGCATTTTGCGAATGGTCAGGTGCAAATTTGGCACTTTTTGATCCGGCTGTTTTTTTGCAGGTTTTCGGGGCAAAAGCACTTTAAGGAAGGTGATCCTTGGAAAACAACACCCTACAGATCTAGACCCTACAAATATTCTGATCCCCAAAACGAGGTTCCTGAATCAGCTCCCTGTATCTCCCTGTAAATTCAAACTGGATTCTGGACGGAGCATGAACTCCTTCCAGTCAGCTTTCAGAGCGTGTTCTGCACGCTGTCAAGCATCCTAGGCAATGAATTTCTACTCCTGTATGAGTCGAATCCATGAAAATCGATGAGCTTCACTCGTGTTAAAAGTATGGGAAGTCAGCTGAGCCCTGTGCATACTCAAAAACTTCCTTGGAGCCTCTTGTTTGGCGCCTGGACTGATCTCGCCTGGACTGGGCGAGATACTGCAAAATAGTGGGAAGATTTGGATCGGTGCTGGAGGCAGCACCCGTCGGATCTTGAGGTGCTTCCGGGTCCTGGCTTTCTGGTTCTGCAGCATCCTGTCTGGGAGGGCCGGCACCCTCCGCTTGGTCGCAATGCTGAAGATGCTGAACGAATTGGGACATGTTTCTGTCGAATCCACGGTCGAAAAGACGCTCAATGTTTGCCATTTTCATTTCCTCTATTTTCAGAAGGCGCTTGACGTTTGTGTACATTTCCTCCTTCTTCTTCTCCTTCTCCTTCTCCTGGTCATTCTCCTCGTCTAATCCTCCGTTGCGATGGTGAGCAATGCCACACAAACTGCACAAACCGCAAACGGCTGCCACCAAGAAAAGGCTGAAAAGCGTATACCATGGCACGCCTTCCTTCTTGATGGTACTACAAAGAGCATCTGTTGAGTTTCCAGGGCAGAGATTTGGGAGCACCGAAGACTTGTCAAAAAACACGTCCGTTTCAGAAGGTGAAAATCGGAAGGCTTCGAGAGTTCGGTAAGCTCGCCTGGATACGACTCCTCCTTGGGGCACGTAAAAGTCCGCGAATGGTTCTTTGTAAAAGTCACAAAGCTTTCTGCGGTTTCGAAAAGTGTTCCAAGACTCTTCATCCAAGAGTGCCGCACTACAATTGCCAGACTCCAAGCCCTTCAAAACATCTTCCCAGCCATCCGAGTATGTTGTCAAGTTGTCAACCTTGTAGGACCCCATGAATTCTTGAAGAACTTCGTGGGTGCATAGAGGAATTTTTCGTCGTCTTGCATCCTCCAGGCTTGGAACCTCTCCTTTCACCTCTCTTGCTGAAATCATGTCTGCAGTGATGCAGGCACCATACACTGCCATGCTCAGCCAAATGAAGAAGCCAAGGCCCAAACGTAGCATGTGGGATGCACGAGAACTGTTTGGTCTTTTCGAGTCCCTTCTGTGGCTGGCTTTGGACTGGAAGGCAAGAGCTTCAAACACGCCAAACAAGGCATCAGTGAGTCCGTGTGTGAAACAACAGAAGCACTTGCGGAACTTGTCCATGGCACTTGTTTGGCCGGAATCTGTGCGTCCTTGTCCAGGCGTGGAAGGTCCCGCTCGTTGGTTGATGCAATATTGGTCAGAGCATTTCATGGCCACAATGAACAAGAATACGACTCCCAGAAAGAAGCCCCAAGCTCCAGGACTGAAGACATGAAACCACCACACCCAGAACTTCTCACCTGACTCTGACGCAAAGAAATCACACTTGCTCTTGGATACCATGAAAACTGGAGAGGTGTACAGCTCAATCATGTAGGTCATTGCTTGCCTGCGATGCGTCAAGCTGAATTTCCCGGAGCACAAGTCCACATAACCCATTCCTGTTGCGAAGGCACACAAATCAAAATTGTTGGAAGGCCGCCCAGCCCATGCTTTTGGAAATCTTCGCTTGTACTCTTCAAATTGATTGGTGATGTTGAAGTCAATGAAATATTGGTCGATGCCGTTCTCACTCTTTCTGATGACTGTATGGGCAATTTGAACTTGGGACCGGTGAAGCTCATCCAGCGACCGAGCCCAAAACTCTGCTGCGAGACCTTTGCACTTCTGATGTGTCAGGTATGCAGCATCATAGTGGTCGGTGCACTCGGTGTTTCCCAAGTAGCCTCCTTCCAAACTGTTCTCTGGGTGGAAGACCCGGAGAGGATCACCGTGCAGAAATGCGGCCAGCGATTTTTGGAAGTACTCGGCAGTCCCTTGTCGCAGGTTCCCACAAGTTGCATAAGAATAGGCCTCCCCCAGCACACCCAACGCAAAATTCATGCTGCAGTTTTTTTTGTCGACATAGCACCACTTCGTATTGCACCAAGGTGATTCCCCTGAAATGGATGAACCGCATTCGAGCTGTGCTGCAGTCTCAATCTCGTAAAGATGAACTGCACAGGCAGCGCTTATCTTGTGTTCTTTGCAGTCAAGACCAAATCTTTTCGGACATGATGCGTTGCTCTCCAGTTGGGACACTGCAAACTTGGAGGAATGGTTTTCTAGGCATGGGCATCTTTTTTTTGCTATGCCGTTCTGTGAGGATCCAAGTGTGACCCGGGGAAGTGCCACCAGCAGTGCCAAGGCCGCAAAAGCCACGACGAATCGCATGGCTTCGACTGATGCTGCTTCCGGGTTCTCAGCGCTCTCCACTTAAACTTAAGCCATTCATGTTGCGGGTTTGAAAAAATGACCCACGTCCACGTCAGCCCAGTTCAGCAAAGAATCAAGGAAAATTGCCAGAGTGAAGCAGAGTTGCAAAAAANATTCATGTTGCGGGTTTGAAAAAATGACCCACGTCCACGTCAGCCCAGTTCAGCAAAGAATCAAGGAAAATTGCCAGAGTGAAGCAGAGTTGCAAAAAAAAACGAGTGCTTGGTACCCTTCATGCACAAAGTGGCAGGAACTAAACATACATGGGATCGATGCAAAACAAAACACCCGTGCAAAGAATTTTTCACCGCAGCCGTTTGCACATTCTTAAGCCACAGGCTAGTGGAAGATGGCCTGCTGCATTTCCTCTGTGTAGGAGCACCAGCACGACATAAATCTGAATTCAATCTCTGTACATTCTACACAACTAAAATCAGCTACAGGAACAAGCAGCTGTGAATCTAAAATGGAATAATTCTTATGAATCTCGTGAACTCCTGCCAATCCACTTTCAGAGCCTGCGTGCGCACACAGTCTAGCATCCAAGACGACTCCTCCAGACTCGCCCACGCATCTGTGAGTGTCAAAAAGGAACATCACGTCTGCTGAACCTTGTGTATATCTGTGTATGCTCTGAAGCTTCCTGGNCGACTCCTCCAGACTCGCCCACGCATCTGTGAGTGTCAAAAAGGAACATCACGTCTGCTGAACCTTGTGTATATCTGTGTATGCTCTGAAGCTTCCTGGGCAGCCTATTGCTTGGTGTGGATGCCTGAACTCGCGCCGGAAAAGAGTGGGAAGATTTGCATTCGTGGTGCTGCAGGCAGCACCCGTGGGATTTTGAGATTCCAGGTCCTGGTTTTCTGGTCCATCCTGTTGGGCAGGGCCGGCAACCTCTGCTTGGGGTGGGTCAGATTGCCGAAGGACTTGGGCAATTTTCTCGAGAATCTGTTTATCTATCTGCTCTTGGGCCCGGCTCTCCTTCAACATCTCCAGAGCTTGCTGCAGATGCATTGAGGCCGAGGCGGCCGAGGGCATGGGGCCTTGGATGCTCGGTGCCACGGACGACAGCGCCTGCGTGCTCACTGATGATGACCAGGATGGTACCCTTTTGTCGCTTCGCTGATCTATGTGATTTTGAGAGCTTGTCAATGGCATCTGATTCTCAGCCTCGTCGCTCTCGCTATCTTCTCCTCCCATTTTCTTGTGAACCATGCCAAGCAAACTACACAAACCACATGCGGCTGCCACCACAAAAAGACTAAAAAGCGTATACCATGGCACGCCACCCTTGTTGTCACACAGAACCTCTGCTGAGGTCCCGTGGCAGCTATCTGTGGGCACGATTGACTTGTCCAAGACAACTGAAGGTTCAGCAGGCGCAAATCGAAAGGTTTCGAGAGTCCGATAAGCTCGTTTGGATACGACAGCTCCTTGAGGCAAGTAAAACTCAGGTGTTGGGTTTTGGTAAAAGCCGCAGAGCTCACCACGGTTTCGAAAAGTGGTCCAAGCCTCTTCCGCCAAAAGTGCGGCATTGCATGTGCCGCCTTTCAAGCCCGTCAAAACCTCTTCCCAGGTATCCAATCCCAGCAAGAAGTCGTCGTTCTCGTCGGACTCCAGAGTTTCTTTGAGAGCTGAGTTGGTGCATAGGGTGATGGTTTCCCTGATAAAAGGGTTCTTTGCTATGTCCCTTGCAGCCTTGAAGCTTTTAAACTCTCCTTTCACCTGCTTTGCTGAGATCAATTTTGAAGTGATGTTGGCAGCATAGACTGTTGTGCTCAACAGAATGAAGAAGCCCAGGCCCAAGCGTAGCATGTGGGATCCCCGAGATATGTTTGGTTTTTGCGAGAGCCTCCTGTAGGTGGTTTTCGACTTCAAGACAAAGGCTTCAAACACGCCAACAAGGGCATCAGCGATTGAGCGTGTGATTGACCAGAAGCAATCGAAGCAATTGCCCTTGTCCTTGTCATTTCCTTGAGAGTCTTCGGACTCTGTGTCAGAAAATGTGCCGGCATTTCCGCCAGCCTCTTCGGTTGGTTTGTCAAGGAACTTCGGGCCGAACTTGTCAAGGCCTTTCATGGCCAGAATGAAGAAGAGCACCACTCCCACAAAGAAAAGCCAAGCTTTTGGACTGAAGACAAGAAACCACCACACCCAGAATTTCTTAGAGCCGAAGTCGTCTGACACCAAGAAATCACACGTGCTCTTGGATACCATGAAGACTGGAGAGGTGTACAGCTCAATCACGAAGGTCATTGCTTGCCTCCGATCAGTCAAGCTGAATGNGCTCTTGGATACCATGAAGACTGGAGAGGTGTACAGCTCAATCACGAAGGTCATTGCTTGCCTCCGATCAGTCAAGCTGAATGCCCCAGTGCACAAGTCGACATAACCCATCCCTGTTGCGAAGGCGCACAGATCAAAATTGTTGGAAGGCCGCCCAGCCCATTGCTTCGGAAAATTTTCCTTGTACTCTTCAAAAGCGTTCTTGATGTCGAAGTCAATGAAATATGGGTCAATGCCATTCTCACCGCCTCTGATGACTGTGTGGTCAACTTGAACTTGGGACTGGTTCAGCTCGTCCAGAGCAGCTGCCCAAAACTTTGCTATCTGACCTCCGCACTTCTGATTCTGCGGGTATTTCTGATAGTGGTTGTGGCACTCGGTGTTTCCCAAGTAGCCTCCAACCAAAGTGTTCTCTGGGTGGAAGACCCGGAGAGAATCGCCCTGCAGAAATGCGGCCATTGACTTTTGGAAGTACTTGTCACTCCCCTGTCGCAGGTTCCCACAGGNCTCTGGGTGGAAGACCCGGAGAGAATCGCCCTGCAGAAATGCGGCCATTGACTTTTGGAAGTACTTGTCACTCCCCTGTCGCAGGTTCCCACAGGTTGCGTAAGAATAGGGCTGCCCCAATACACCCAAGTCCCAATTCAAATGGCAATTCTCTCGGTTGACATAGCACCACCTCGTGTTGCACCAAGGTGATTCAGTGGATGGACCGCATTTGAGCTGTGCTGCAGCACCGCTCTGGTACAAATGAACTGCAAAGCCTTCATCGATTTTGTGGGTTTTACAGCCAATACCAAATTGGTCATGGGGCAATCCGTGGAACTCCAATCTTGCCTTGGCAAACTCCAAGTGCTCTCCTATGCATGGGCACCTGCTGCTGCCCTTTTGTGAGGATCTAAGTGAAGCCCCACGAAGTGCCAGCAAAGGTGCCAAAGTCGCAAAAACCCTGAAGAATGTCATGGCTGGAACATGCTGGAACTGAGCCTACTTCTAGGCTGGAACTGATCCTACTCTTTTTTTTTGAAAAATCCAAAATTTAAGCCGTTCATTTTGCGGGTTCGAGAATTTTGATCCCCTGGTCCATTGAGAGCAAGGCACAGACTGCAGACTTCCAGAGTGAGGCAGAGTCAATGGATTGATTTCAGGGAAAATCGACAGGATAGCACGGTTCACCGTTTTTAACTCCAAATCTATAGGGGTGAAAGACGCGAAACATGCTGAAACATGGTGAGACCTGGTGAAACGTGTAAGTTTCCCCAGGGATTCTCCGATACGTCTGGGGCTCGAGGAATTTTTGCAACCAACGTCGCCCCTGTGTCCAGCGCAGGCTTGACCAGGCGAGCGATAGCAGTCGGTTGATCAGCTTCAACAGTTTCAACCCAACAAAAAAAATACAAACGATGAACAGTAATTATCTTGGAGTCCGCAAAAAGATTGAAAAGAATCTTGAACTTTGAAGCCAAAATTTGGATAGGCTCAACTTCCAAGAATGCAACCAGCAAGTTCATCACAGTTCTTCTACTTGTGCTCACAAGTCACCAAAGGAAAGCTTCCCTGGCCGCCAAATAGAAAAGATGTCGGACTGCAGTCCGGATTGCCCGCAGTTCGCAAGAACTGAGCCTTCAAATGTCTGACTTGGTCATTCTTTGAACCATCGCTGTCAAACCATCGCCGTGCACGGGATTTGTTGGCAGTTGCTGCGGGCTACAGCGGTCACATCGTCAAGGAAGACAGCTTGGGCGATGTGTTCACAAAGTCCTGCCGCAGCGTCCCGGCATCAGTTTCGAACCAACCAAATTACTTTACTTCGGGTGATCCCCACCCTGACATACGGCTCTGACATTCTATCTGACATATATTCTGACATTCTTTCTGGCATCCTATCTGACATATATTCTGACATTCCATCTGACATTCCATCTGACATTCCATCTGGCATTCTATCTGAAATAAATTCGGGCATCTTTTCTGGCATTGCATCTGGCATTCTAGCTGACATATGGTCTGACATTCTATCTGGCACCCTATCTGACATATATTCTGACATCCTACCTGGCATTCTTTCTGGCATTGCATCTGACATGTATTCTGACATTCTATCTGGCATTCCGGACATTCAATTTGGCATTCTATCTGAGATACGTTCTGACATTCTATCTGGCATTCTATTTGGCATTCTATATCTGACAGTCTCTCTCCCATTCCATCTGGCATCTTTTCACGCCTTCATTCTGGGACCCTCTCTGGCATCTTTTCTGACATTCTATTTGGCATTCTGTTTGTATGGCGGTCGGGCCCAAGGCCACTCCACAGCGCGATATGGCGGTCGGGTGCAAGGCCACTGCACAGCCTCTAGCGCTGGCCATGTGGCTGTCAGGTCCAGCCACACTCCACAGCCTCCTGCGGCTCGTGATATGGTGATCGCACTCCACAAAATTCTGTGCTGGCCATATGAAGGTCGGGTCCAGAGAGAAGGAAGGAAGGAAGGAAGGAAGGAAGGAAGGAAGGAAGGAAGGAAGGAAGGAAGGAAGGAACCTTTGTTAAAATCTCGAGACCCTCACCTGGCAGATGGGGAAAAATACGAAAACAGAAAGTATCTTGGAGTCCGCAAAAAGATTGAAAAGAATCTTGAACTTTGAAGCCAAAATTTGGATAGGCTCAATTTCTAAGAATGCAACCAGCAAGTTCATCACAGTCCTGAGTCCGACAACTTGTGTTCACAAGTTACCATAGGAGAGCTCCCCTGGCCGCCAAATAGAGAAGACGATGTCGGAGTGCAGTCCGGACATCGCTGTCAAACCATCGCTGTGCCCAGGGTTCTTGGCAGTTGCTGCGGTCACATCGTCACGGAACACACCTTTTGCCATGTGGCGTTTACACCGTCCTGCCACAGCGTCCCGGCATCATTCTTGGAAGATGTCTCCAAAGAATACCCATGCAGCACATTAAACACACATGCACTTCACGTCAACATTGGCCCAAGGCAATTTACTTGCAGAAATCTCCTGCCGCTGCACTGTAGGCAAGCATCAGTCTTATCATTCGGCTTGAGGCAGGGATCAAAGGCCACCTGACTGAAGCCGTTTCCGAGAGCTTGCACTGCGTTGGACATGCGATGGTGAGACATGTTGAGAAAGTCACTCAGCACAGAACCCAACGTCTTGACTTGGCCAAGTCGCCATCCTCAGTGGGGCAGTGTTGAAAACGGTGGAAATCCATGAGGATCCTCGAGATATTTTATGTTTATGCGCAATATCTTCATTAGATTTCATTATATACTGCGTTGTTTCGTTCCAGTTTATCCTGTAAAACGGTTTGCCGAAAAATTGAAACGTGAAAAATATACCAGTCGTACCCGCACCAGGCGCGGCGCAGAAGTTGCCTTAGGGTGAGACTATAAGACCTATCTCCTATATAGAACTTGCACGCACCCTGCGCCAGCCAGGCCCGTGCGTGCGTCCTTTGTTCGAAAGTGGCGCGCTGTTCCAAAGGTCACACTTGAAACCCCACATTTCACACTGCGCACTCCACACTTCACACTTTAGACTGCGCCCTTCACGCTCCACCCTTCACACTTCACACTGCACTCTTCACGCTCCACACATCACACTTGAAACTGCACCCTTCACACTGCACACTTCACACTGCACTCTTCACACACCACACTTCACACTTCACACTGCGCTCTTCACACTCCACACTTCACACTGCACCCTCCACACTCCACACTTCACACTTCACGCTCCACACTTCACACTTCAGACTGCACTCGTAACACTCCACGCTTCATATTCTTCACACTTCACACTTCGCACTTCACACTTCACACTCCACACAGCACACTTCACACTCCACTTTTCACACACCACACTTCACACTTCACACTGCGCTCTCCACGCTCCACACTTCCGACTTCACACTGCACTCTTCACACTTCAGACTTCACAATCCACACTTCATTTCATGTCATCGAAGCTCTTCTCACCCTAATCCCAGCTCATCTCATCTCTTCTCATCAAAAGAAGTTTTGTACAGAAACTCCGAGCTACTGACTTTCACATTCCTAGTAGGCAGGCGCCTCACTTCACGCCCCTACAAACGACTCACTTCACGCCCCGGACCACTT
Organism: Symbiodinium sp. clade C Y103; assembly: GCA_003297045.1. NCBI lineage: Eukaryota > Dinophyceae > Suessiales > Symbiodiniaceae > Cladocopium > Cladocopium sp. clade C. The sequence continues at coordinate 36,978 of BGPT01002347.1, read as the reverse complement.
TCTACATACGTCCCACACTTTGGCGGCTCACTTCACGCCCCTACAAACGACTCACTTCACGCCCCGGACCACTTTCTACATACGTCCCACACTTTGGCGGCTCACTTCACGCCCATCACATTTACTCACTTCACGCCCCTGACACATAACACTTTGGTGGGGGTGGGGGTGGGGGGTGGGGGGGGGTGGGGACTTGAAAACGTTCCTGGCGCAGTGAACACCTATGGGACGTTCACCTGCTACCCACTTCCACTTACTTGCTTATGCTTCCACGTCTTGGTGACCATGGGGNGCCGCCCCGCAGCTGCTGCTGGCTTCTTTAAAGCTGCAGCGGGCCGTCTAATTGCCGGACGCTTCATCTCAGCCGAAAAAAATACAACAATTTCTCCTTATCAAATATAATATTCTCCAACTTCCTCTGCCAAATCACAGCAACAAGGATGCTTATACTTATGCAACTCACCAAATTTTCAGCAACCAGACCTATACCAGCCAAAGTACAATCTGCCAAGACCGACATCCAGAAAAGTAGTAATAGTAGTAGAAGTAGTGGTAGTAGTAGTAGTAGTAGAAGAAGAAGAAGTAGTAGTAGTAGTACTAGTAGTAGTAGCAGCAGCAGCAGCAGCAATAGTAGTAGTAGTAGTAATAGGAGGAGGAGGAGGAGGAGTCGTCGTAGTAGTAGTAGTAGCAGGAGGAGGAGGAGTAGTAGTAGTAGTAGGAGTAGTAGGAGTAGTAGTAGCAGTAGCAGTAATAGTAGTAGTCGTATCAGTAGTACTAATAGTTCTTGTCCATAAATCCAAAATCAGAGGAGCACGAAGCGAGGCATGAGCAGGGGCACGAAGCGAGGCATTTGCAGGGGCACGAAGCGAGGCGTCGGCCATGAAGCCCTAAGATCATTGTGTCCAGTGGGCACCTGCGTCAAGAAATCATTAGGTCACATACTCAGCAAGTCACATTCTCAGTACCCCGAAGATGATTGTGTCCAGTGGGGGCCTGCCTGCAAAAAGCACTACCCCAGAGATCATTGTGTCCAGTGGGCACCTGCCTGAAGAGGTCATGGAGTCATGAAGTCACACTCTCATGAAATCACATTCTCACTACGTCGAAGATCACTGTGTCCAGCGGGCAACTGCCTGAAGAGATCATTAAGTCTAGTTGCCACGTACCTGAAATAGAGAAGTAGCTCAAAAGATCCTTGCGTCTAGTTGCCATGTACATGAAATAGAGAAGTAGCTCAAAACATACTTCAATCTAGTTGGCATGTACCTCAAGTAGAGAAGTAGCTGAAGAGATCATGAAGCCTAGTTGCCATAAATCGGCTCTTTTTGGCTTTGGCGTCGGGATCCGCTTTTGAAGCTCCAGTTTCTGTTGCCTCTGCGGGTAATTCTATTGCATCTTGCAACTCAGCGTTGCTAGATCGCATTGAAACTGCTATATGAAGGTTCCTCGCTGCTGCGGCTGAAGCTGAGCGTCCTAAATCGTATTGGAGTGGCTGCATGAAGGTTGTGCGGGTGATTTGGCAGCATTTTTTCCAGTTTGCCGCGAGTGATTTTCCCTTGAAAATTCCGTTCAAAAAAGCTACAAAATCGACTTTTTCGGCTTTGGCGTCGAGATCCAAAAAGCTTCTCTGTGTAAAAGCTTCCTGTGTGTAGAGGCTTCCTGTGTGTAAAAGCTTGCTGTGTGCAAAAGCTTGCTGTGTGCGAAAACTTGCTGTGTGTAAAAGCTTGCTGTGTGTACAAGCATGTCTGTGTAAAAGCTTCTGTGTGTATATAAGAATATTCTGTGTGTAAGAGCTTGCTCTGTGTAAAAGCTTGCTGTGTGCAAAAGTTTGCTGTGTGTAAAAGCGTGCTGTGTGTAAAAGCATGTCTGTGTTATAAGAATATCCTGTGTGTAAGAGCTTGCTCTGTGTAAAAGCTTGCTGCGTGCAAAAGCTGGCTGTGTGTATAAGCTGGCTGTGCAGAAAAACGTGTCTGTGTAAAAGCTTCTGTGTGTATATAAGAGCATTCTGTGTGTAAGAGCTTGCTCTGTGTAAAAGGTTGCTGTGTGCAAAAGCTTGCTGTGTGTAAAAGCGTGCTGTGCGGAAAAACGTGTCTGTGTAGAAGCTTCTGTGTGTACGAGCATTCTGTGTGTAAAAGCTTGTTGTGCGTAAAAGTACCTGTTTGTTAAAATGGTCTCTGTGTCCCAGTGTCTCTGTGCCAAAAATTCTTTGCCTAAAAGGTCACAGTTTGCAATCTATTTGAGTGTAAAAGCTTCTCTACTACGAAGTCGTACTGGGAAGTGCTTTGCGCGAGCTTTGTAGCACAAAGAAATATGGGAAGTACTTTGCGCAAGCTTTGTAGTCCAAAGTCGTGCTGGGAAGAGCTTTGTAGCACAAAGTAATACTGGGCAAGTACTTTGCGCTAGCTTTGTAGTACGAAGTAGTACTGGGAAGTACTTTGCGCAAGCTTCGTAGTCCAAAGTCGTTCTCGGGAGGTGCTTTGCGCAAGCTTTGTAGCACAAAGCAATACTGGGAAGTACTTTGCGCAAGTTTTGTAGCACAAAGTAATACTGGGAAGTACTTTGCACTACAGTAGCTTTGTAGTACGAAGTAGTACTGGGAAGTACTTTGCGCAAGCTTTTAGTACGAAGTAGTGCTGGGAAGTGCCCGCTTTCTCCCAAAAACAAACCTCATGCAACATTCACGCAGCCACTACAATGCGTTTTGAAACATGACCTGGCAAACCCGCATGTCGCTACGCGCATGGCTTGCCACTTCCCTGAAGTCACCACTTCCCTTACCCGCATGTCTCTACACTCATGGCTCATCACTTCCCTTCAGTCACCACTTCTCCAATTCACCGCTTCTCTAACTGATAGCTTCGCTAAGTCACACCTCCTCTAGTCTATGTCATCTCTTCTCTAAGCCACCACCTCTCTAACTCGTCACTTCTCTAAGTCACCACTTCTCTAAGTCACCACTTCGCTTGAGTCATCCTTTCCCTTCAGTCACCACTTCTGTCAGTCACCACTCCTCTGAGTCACCACTTCTCTAAGTCACGACTTCGCTTGAGTCATCCTTTCCCTTCAGTCACCACTTCCCTTCAGTCACCACTTCCCTTCAGTCACCACTTCTGTCAGTCACCACTCCTCTGAGTCACCACTTCTCTAAGTCACGACTTCCCTGAAGTCACCACTTCTCTAAGTCACCACTTGTCTGAAGTCAACACTTCCCTTTCGTCACAATAAATTCGTTCGAACTCGGAAGATTGCTTCCCAACTTCCTTTGTTTCTCGAGTATGTGAATATGACATAGAACAATGCATAATATCTTATCATCCCCCAATCAACCACCGTCAGACTCGGGTTTTCATCCTCACTCCATCGTCCAGCTTTGCATTCGCGACATGCTGAGTCTTGGGACGGAGCTGCATGAAGACCGGGAGCTGTGCCCTGGTTGTACAAAATCGCTCAACTGCCTGACTTTCTTGACAAAGGTGACTGCCAATCCACCCGGCCGGCGGCACCAAAAGCGACCAATATAATCCGATAATATGATATATATCTGCAGCCGTAGGCTTGAGATTCTTGCTGGCAGCATGGCATCGTTGGGACATGGCTTAGGTAGGCCCTGCGGCAGTCCGAATACATCTCACAATATCTCACACAAAAACGTTCGCAAACCAACATTCCTCACATCATATGTCACATGTGGCAAACCTTATCGCCTTGCATTTGGCTTTCTTGAGGAATGCACCAAGGTAGACTGCTGAAGACTGTCTCTTTACTGCATGGGCTGGCTGCCTTCAAGACCACAGGGGAATCAACTGCAGAGATCTCCACAGTGTTGCCAGTGAAGGCACCCTGGAAGGTCGCGGTATGAGGTCACAAACTGAAAGAACGACTCAGACTGATAGCGAACATGGTACCCAGAACGCTGTGTGCAGCAGGACAGCCACAATAATCGCACAACAACTAACACCCAATATCAACCAGTCACTGCTCGACAATGGATGAAAAAGAATCACCGGCTCATTATATGTAGGACAATCACCGCACAGACCTTAGTCACTCTCAAAGAAGCAGACAGGCCTGGCCATCCAGGACGAGGTCTGGACAACGGAGACCTTCCATGTGTCGAAAGCGGAAAGGTCACAACGCATGATCCAACATCATCCAACATCTTGAAGTTCCTAGTGCATCCGCCCGACACTTGTCCAATGGGCTAGAAATGCACAAATTTAGCACAAATCCGACTTCTTCTGGACAGATCTTCACCTCCTGCTCAGGGCTGGAGACGCTGGAGGAGAAGAGCCAAACGCAAGCCTCAGGAGACATCGGACCCATCACGAGGCGCGCAGCAAGCAACCTCTGGTCCCGAACTTCGCTGGGACTGTCGACATTCTCTGTATTTAACTCGGACATGTTGCAATCAGATCAGTGGCGCAAGAAGTCTGAGTGAGGGACGGCAGCAGCCAGAACAAAGAGCGCAGGGCGGCGGGCCATTCTGTCAAGCAGGGGCTAAGACCTTTGCTGACGGATGCCCAGGAATTTAATTAACCGACATGGCCGAGCGCCGACTTGAAATTGAGTTGGTTGCTGCAGGATTCAACCAGCTTTCACTTCTTGGGCAAGAAACAGCTACTCTCGTGCAGAATGAGTCTCAGCAAACTTGACATGGTCCTTGAGTGTATTAGTTGAGGAGCGTAGCGCACTATTGCAAATATGCTCCACCTGGACATGGAGAACAATGCAAGAGAAGTGATTGATACCACACAAGTAGTACTTCACGGGCGAAGTGGAAGGAGCTAAAACTTGCGAGCAATGCAAAACAAAACACCCGTGCAAAGAATTTTTCACCGCAGCCGTTTGCACATTCTTAAGCCACAGGCTAGTGGAAGATGGCCTGCTGCATTTCCTCTGTGTAGGAGCACCAGCACGACATAAATCTGAATTCAATCTCTGTACATTCTACACAACTAAAATCAGCTACGGTAACAAGCAGCTGTGAATCTAAAATCGATCTCTTGTGAATCTCGTGAACTCCTGCCAGTCCACTTTCAGAGCCTGCGTGCTCACACAGTCTAGCATCCAAGACGACTCCTCCAGACTCGCCCACGCATCTGTGAGTGTCAAAAAGGAGGTGCCATCCCTGACTACGGCGGCCTCGTGCTCGTTGATGATGATGCTGATGATGGCGGTTTTTGGGGAAGGAGAGCTTTGATCTCGTCGACCCGACTAGTCAATTCAATCAATCTATCTTTGTGGGTCCTGTGGGTCTTCTTGTCTTCAATCCTTTCTTTCTCCTCTTCGGTCTCGCTATCGTCTCCTTCTCCTCCCACTATTCCCTTGTGAAGGATTTCAAGCAAACTACACAAACCACATGTGGCTGCCACCACAAAAAGACTGAAAAAAGTATACCATGGCAGGCCACCCTTGTTGTCACAAAGAGCCTCTACTGAGGTCCCGTGGCAGCTATCTCTGGGCTTGTTCAAGAAGACTGCAAATTTACCAGGAGCAAATCGGAATGTTTCGAGAGTCCGATAAGCTCGTTTGGATACGACAGCTCCTTGAGGCAAGTAAAACTCAGGTGTTGGGTTTTGGTAAAAGCCGCAGAGCTCACCGCGGTTTCGAAAAGTGTTCCAAGCCTCTTCCGTCAAAAGTGCGGCATTGCATGTGTCGCCTTTCAAGCCCGTCAAAACCTCTTCCCAGGTATCCAATCCCAGCAAGAAGTCGTCGTTCTCGTCGGACTCCAGAGCTGCTTTGAGAGCTGAGTTGGTGCATAAGGTGATGTTTTTTTTTCTATAAAAATCCTTTGCTATGTCGCTTGCAGCCTTGAAGCTTTTAAACTCTCCTTTCATATCTCTTGCTGAGATCAATCTTGAAGTGATGTTGGAACCATAGAGCGTGGTGCTCACCAAAATGAAAAAGCCAAGGCCCAAGCGTAGCATGTGGGATGAACGAGAAATTTTTGGTTTGTTCGAGAGCCTCCTGTGGCTGCTTTTGGACTTGAAGACAAAGGCCTCAAACACGCCAACAAGGGCATCAGCGATTGAGCGTGTGATTGACCAGAAGCAATCGAAGCGATTGCCCTTGTCTTCCGGCTCTTCCTGCTCTTCGAGGTCTTCGAGGTCTTCGGACTCTTCCGGCTCTGTGCAGGACTTGAAGTTGATCAGTGGGGCAAAGGCCAAAAAGAGCATGGCACTTTGTTGGGCCTGATCGGGCTCTTCGGGCTCTTCCGGCTCTGTGTTGGACTTGAAGGCATCAGCGATTCCGTGTGTCAGACAATAGAAGCACTTGCGAATTTTGTCCATGGCACTTTGTTGGCACTTTTCCGGCTCATTCTCAAGGTATTTGTCAAGGCCTTTCATGGCCAGAATGAAGAAGAGCACCACTGATGCAAAGAAAAGCCAAGCTTCTGGACTGAAGACCATCCACCACCACAGCCAGAATCTTTTAGAGCCCCAGTCGTCTGACCCCAAGAAATCACACGTGCTCTTGGATACCATGAAGACTGGAGAGGTGTACAGCTCAATCACGAAGGTCATTGCTTGCCTCCGATCAGTCAAGCTGAATGGATCGAAATTGTTGGAAGGCCACCTAGCCCAGTGCTTCGGAAATCTTTCCTTGTACTCTTCAAAAGCGTTCTTGAAGTCAATGAAATATGGGTCAATGCCATTCTCACCGCCTCTGATGACTGTGTGGTTAACTTGAACTTGGGACTGATTCAGCTCGTCCAGTGTAGTCCCCCAAAACTTTGCTATCTGACCTTTGCACTTCTGATGTGTCAGGTATGCAGGATAATAGTGGTCGTGGCACTCGGTGTTTCCCAAGTAGCCTCCAACCAAACTGTTCTCTGGGTGGAAGACCCGGAGAGCATCGCCCTGCAGAAATGCGGCCATTGACTTTTGGAAGTACTTGTCACTCCCCTGTCGCAGGTTCCCACAGGTTGCATAAGAATAGGGCTGCCCCAATACNTGCAGAAATGCGGCCATTGACTTTTGGAAGTACTTGTCACTCCCCTGTCGCAGGTTCCCACAGGTTGCATAAGAATAGGGCTGCCCCAATACACCCCAGTCCCAATTCAAATGGCAATTCTCTCGGTGGACATAGCACCACTTCGCGCCGCACCAAGGCGATTCAGAGGATACGCCGCATTTGAGCTGTGTTGCAGCATGGCTCTGGTACAAGAGAACTGCAAAGTCTTCACCGATGTTGTGGTTTCCACAGCCAATACCAAATTGGTCATGGGGCAATCCGTGGAACACCAATCTTGCCTTGGCAAACTCCAAGTGCTCTCCTATGCATGGGCACATGCTGCTGCCGTTGCGTGAGGATCTAAGTGAAGCCCCACGAAGTGCCAGCAAGGGTGCCAAAGTCGCAAAAGCCCTGAAGAATGTCATGGCTGGAACTGATCCTACTTCTAGGATGGAACTGATCCTACTCCTACTGATCCTACTCCTACTAAAAAATCTTGAAATTAAGCCATTCATTTTGCGGGTTCGGGAATTTTGACCCATATTCAAAAAGGAATCCGGGTCCGTTGAGAGCAATGCACAGACTGCAGACTGCCAGGGGAAATTGACAGGATACCATGGTTCACTGTTTTTAACCCCAAATCCATAGGGGTGAAAGACGCGAAACATGGTGAAACATGGTGAAACCTGTCAGTTTTCCCCAAAACCAAGTCTGGAGCTCGAGCAATTTTTGAAACCAACGTCGCCCGGGTGTCCAGCAAAAAACGAAAATAGAAAAGTTGAAAAGATACCATATGAATATGAACACTATCTTGGAGTCCGCACAAGGATTGAAAAGAATCTTGAAGTTTGAAACAAAATATGGATAGGCTCAACTTCCAAGAATGCAACCAACAAGTTCATCACAGTTCTTCTCTCCCCCGGCCGCCGGATAGAAAAAATATCGAGCTGCAGTCCAGATTGCCTGCAGTTCGTAAGAACTCAGCCTTCAAATGTCTGACTTGGTCATTCTTTTAACCATCGCTGTGCCCGGGAATTGTTGGCAGTTGCTGCGGGCTACAGCGGTCACATCGTCAAGAAACACACCTTGTGCCGTGTGGTGTTCACACCGTCCTGCCACAGCGTCCCGGCATCATCCTTGGAAGATGTCTCCAAACAATGACCAGCACATTAAACACATGCACTTCACTTCAGCATTGGCCCAAGGTGGCAACGGAATTGCAGACATCTGCATTGTCCTGCCACTGCACTGTGGGCCAACATCAGTCTTTTCTTTCGCTTGAGGCAGGGATCAAAGGCCACCTGAGTGAAGCAGCTTCCGGGAGCTTCCACTGCGGTGGACATGCGATGGGGAGAAACGCTATGGCGATAAATGGTGAGAAAGTCACTCAGCACAGAACCCAAAGTCTTGACTGGGACAAGTCACTATCCTCAGCTACAGCAGTGTTGACAACGGTGGAAATCCATCAGAATCCTCCAAATACTGGATACTTCTTGGCAATACATAATGTGTTCAAATATTATGTTAAGTTATTGTTTATCCTTTAAATTGATTTGGAAGGCAAAGTGGACATGCTAGTGATATACCACATGATTATATACTGGGGACATGTTGAGTCTTGGGACAGAGCTGCATGAAGACCGGGAACTGTGACCTGGTTGTACAAAATCGCTCAGCTGCCTGACTTTCTTGACAAAGGTGACTGCCAATCCAACCAATATAATTACATGATATTACATGTACTTCTGTAGCCATAGGCTTGAGATTCTTGCTGGCAGATGCTGGCAGCATGGCATCGTTGGGACGTGGCCCAGGTAGGCCCTGCGGCAATNTGCTGGCAGATGCTGGCAGCATGGCATCGTTGGGACGTGGCCCAGGTAGGCCCTGCGGCAATCCGACTGCATCTCACAATATCTCACACAAAAACGTTTTGAGAACCAACATTCCTCACATCATATGTCACATGTGGCAACCTTGTCACCTTGCCCCTGGTTTTCTACAGGCTCTTACAGGACCGCACCAAAGTCCACTGCTAAACACTGTCTCTTTACTTCATGGACTGGCCTTCAACACCACAGGGGAGTCAACTGCGGAGATCTCCACGGTGTTGCCAGTGAAAGTTCCCTGAAAGGTCCAGCATGTCACGGCACAAGGTCACAATCTGAAAGAAGCACTCAGACTGATAGCTATCATCCTAAACAGAACACCACAATGATCCCACAACGACAGACAACAACCAAAAACCAATCACTGCTCCACAATGAGTGCATAAAAATCATCTGCTCATTATATGTAGCAATCACCGCACTGACCTGGTCGTCACTCTCTCACTGAAGTCGTGAAGAGTGGAAGGTGAAGTGTGGAGTGTGAAGAGTGCAGNCTGGTCGTCACTCTCTCACTGAAGTCGTGAAGAGTGGAAGGTGAAGTGTGGAGTGTGAAGAGTGCAGCGTGAAGTGTGGAGTGTGAAGAGCGCAGTGTGAAGTGCGAGGTGCTCTCTTCTCTTTTCAGATCTTCTCAGCTTCTCCATTCTACGCAGCTCGATTGAACTCAGGTCGTATCAGCTCTTCACCACGCTTCGCCTGTCAGGTCGTCTGAATTCATCCCATCTCATCTCGTCTCAGCTTTTCCCAGATTTTCACCGCTTTTCTGAACTCTTCTCAGCTCTCCGCAGCTCGCGTCAACTCATCTTATGTTTTCTCATCTCTTCTTTCCTAATGTCACATCTTCTAAACTCTTCTCACATNTTCTGAACTCTTCTCAGCTCTCCGCAGCTCGCGTCAACTCATCTTATGTTTTCTCATCTCTTCTTTCCTAATGTCACATCTTCTAAACTCTTCTCACATCTTCTCACCTGATCTCCGCTCTGGTCAGCTCGCCTCACCTCATCTCAGCTCTTCTCAGCGCACTCTCAAATCATCTCAGCTCTTCTCTGGACCAAAACCTGCTCCAAAAACGGATCTCGGNTGGTCAGCTCGCCTCACCTCATCTCAGCTCTTCTCAGCGCACTCTCAAATCATCTCAGCTCTTCTCTGGACCAAAACCTGCTCCAAAAACGGATCTCGGCGCCAAAGCAAGCGACCCCTGCGCTTTCCATAGAGAAAATTTTACACAGGGAAGCTGTTGCACAGAGACCGGGAAGTTTTTACTCACAACAAGTTTTTACACACAGCAAGTTTTTACACAAAGAAGCCTTTACACAAAGAAACTTTTACACACAGCAAACTCTCACACAGAGAAGCCTCTACACAGAGACGCTTGTACCACAGCACTCCTAGAGTATCCGAGCAAGCTTTTACACAGAGAAGCTTTTACACACAGCAAAGTCTTGCCCACAGAAGTTTTTTTACACACAGCAAGGTTTTCCACACAGAAGCTTTTACACACAGCAAGGTTTTTGCACACAGAAGTTTTTCCACGGAGAAGTTTTTACGCGCAGAAACTTTTACACACAGCAAGCTTTCACACAGAAGCCCTTACACAGAGAAACATTTACACAGAGAAGTTTTTGCACAGAGAAGCATTTACACACAGAAGCCTTCACACACAGCAAGCCTATACACACAGCAAGCCTTTACACAGACAAGTTTCTACGCACAGAAGCTTTTCCACGCAGAAGTTTTTATGCAAGGATGCTTTTACACACAGAAGCTTTTACACAGAGAAGCTTTTTCGCACAATGGTGCCAGAAAGCGCTACTCCAAAACCGGATCCCGGCGCCCAAGCAAAAAGAAACGATTTTGAAGCACTTTTCCTTGGCTGTGAGACGCCTTTGCTATGAGACGTCTTTGCTGTGGGACTTCTTTGCTATGTGACTTCTTTGGTGTGAGACTTCTTTGGTGTGAGACTTCTTTGCTGGGAGACTTCTTTGCTGTTAGACTTCTTTGCTGTTAGACTTCTTTGCTTTTTTTTGCGGTGTGACTTCTTTGCTGTGAGACGTCTTTGTATGGGGGCTTCTTTGCTGTGCGACTTCTTTGCTGTGAGACTCCTTTGCTGCGAGACTTCTTTGCTATGGGACTTCTTTTCTGTGAAACTTCTTTGCTGTGAGACTTCTTTGCTGTGAGACTTCTTTGCTCTGGGGCTTCCTTTCTGTGAAGCTTCTTTGCTGTGAGACTTCTTGGCTGTGGGGCTTCTGTGCTGTGAGGCTTCTTTGCTCTTCTTTGCTGTGTGACTTCTTTGCTGTGAGACGTCTTTGCTCGGGGGAATTCCTTCCTGCGAGGCTTCTTTGCTATGGGTCTTCTTTGCTGTGAAACTTCTTTGCTATGGGACTTCTTTGCTGTGGGACTTCTTTGCTGTGAGACTTCTTTGCTATCCAACTTCTTTACTGTGTGACCCTTGGCTGCAAGACTTCTTTGCTATGAGACGTCTTTGCTAATGCTATGGAACTTCTTTGCTATGAAAACTTCGTTCCTGCGAAACTTCTTTGCCATGGGTATTCTTTGCTGTGAAACTTCTTTGCTATGGGACTTCTTTGCTGTGAGACTTCTTTGCTGTGAGACTTCTTTGCTGCGAGACTTCTTTGCTCTGGGACTTCTTTTCTGTGAAACTTCTTTGCTGTGAGACTTCTTGGCTGTGGGGCTTCTTGGCTGTGGGGCTTCTTTGCTCTTCTTTGCTGTGTGATTTCTTTGCTGTGAGACTGTCTTTGCTATGGGACTTCTTTGCTATGGGACTTCTTTGCTGTGAGACTTCTTTGCTAGTAGACTTCTTTGCTATGGGACTTCTTTGCTGTGAGACTTCGACTTCTTTGCTATGGGACTTCTTTGCTGTGAGACTTCTTTGCTAGTAGACTTCTTTGCTATGGGACTTCTAAGTGACTTCCAAAGATCCGTAACACGAAGTACAGTATAGACTTCTTAACTTTCTTTGAGAACCCCCTTTAGTAAGATTTACTAAGTACAATCTACCAGTGTCAACAGGTCACAGTTCATGCCTTGAACTTCTACTCAGGGATGGAGATGCTTCAGGAGAAGAGCCAAACGCAGGCCTCAGGACACATCGGACCCATCGCCTCAAGCAACCTCGTCTGGTCCCGAACTTCGCTGGAACTGTCGACATCTCTGGAGATTTCTGGGACTATAGTATTTCTGTTCTATTCGAAATCTCAGTTGGACACATTGGAATCAGTAGCGCAAGAACGAAGAGCGTAGGGCGGCGGGCCATTCTGCCAAGCAGGGGCTAGGACCTTGACTCACAGCTGTTTGCCCAGGAAGTCAACAGACATGGCCAAGCGCCGAGTTGAAATTGAATTGGTTGCTGCGGGATTCAACCAGCTTTCACTTCTTGAGCAAGAAGTGCAGAACGAGTCTCAGCAAGCTTGACATGCTCCTTGAGTGTATTCGCTGGTGTGCGAAGTGCATTGTTGCATATGCTGCACGTGGATATGGAGAACAATGCAAAAAAAAATACAATTTGTCCTTCATTCGCAAAGTGGAAGGAGCTAAAAACTTGCGAGCATTGCAAAACAAAACGCCCGTGCAAAGAATTTTTCACCGCAGCCGTTTGCACATTCTTAAGCCACAGGCTAGTGGAAGATGGCCTGCTGCATTTCCTCTGTGTAGGAGCACCAGCAGTAACAAGCAGCTGTGAATCTAAAATCGATCTGTGCATCTCGTGAACTCCTGTCAGTCCACTTTCAGAGCCTGCGCACACAGTCTAGCATCCAAGACGACTCCTCCAGCCTCGCTCACGCATCTGTGAGCGTCAAAAAGGAACATCACGTCTGCTGAACCCTGGGGTACCCTGGGTATATCTGTGCATGCCCACCAACGTACTTGGAGCCTGGGCCTATTTGGGGTGGATGCCTGAACTCGTGCCGGAGAAAAGTTGGATTCATGGTGCTGGGTTCACCCGTCAAATTTTGAGANAACGTACTTGGAGCCTGGGCCTATTTGGGGTGGATGCCTGAACTCGTGCCGGAGAAAAGTTGGATTCATGGTGCTGGGTTCACCCGTCAAATTTTGAGATTCCAGGTCCTGGCGGTCCTGGCTTTCTGGTCCATCCGGTTTGGCAGGGCCGGCAACCTCCGCTTGGGGCCGTGGGTCAGATTGCCGAAGGACTTGGGAAATTTCGTCGAGAATCTGTTTGTTTTTCTGCTCTTGGGCCCGGCTGTCCTGCAACATCTCGAGGGCAAATTTAGCAGTTGCCTGTAGCTGCTGCATCGAGGCCGAGGGATCGGGGGGTATGGGCGGCAGCATTGAACCTTGGGACCCTCGGCAGGTTTGAAGGCTCAGTGCCCCGGATGACGACGCCTCCGTGCTCACTGATGATGACGCCCCATGCCATGTTAATGACTTCTGGTCGCTTCGCCGATCTATGTGGTTTTGAAATGGTTTCAATGGCATATGATTCTCTTCAGCCTCGTCGCTCTCGCTATCTTGTCCTCCCATTTTTTTGTGAAGGATGCCAAGCAAACTACACAAACCACATNGGTTTCAATGGCATATGATTCTCTTCAGCCTCGTCGCTCTCGCTATCTTGTCCTCCCATTTTTTTGTGAAGGATGCCAAGCAAACTACACAAACCACATACGGCTGCCACCACAAAAAGACTAAAAAGCGTATACCAATCCACGCCACCCTTGTTGTCACAAAGAGCCTCTACTGAGGTCCCGTGGCAGCTATCTCTGGGCTTGTTCAAGAAGACTGCAAATTTACCAGGTGCAAATCGGAATGTTTCGAGAGTCCGATAAGCTCGTTTGGATACGACAGCTCCTTGAGGCAAGTAAAACTCAGGNCAGGTGCAAATCGGAATGTTTCGAGAGTCCGATAAGCTCGTTTGGATACGACAGCTCCTTGAGGCAAGTAAAACTCAGGTGTTGGGTTTTGGTAAAAGTTGCAAAGCTCACCGCGGTTTCGGAAAGTCTTCCAAGCCTCTTCCGTCAAAAGTGCGGCGTTGCATGTGGGGTCCCATATGTTGCTTGTCAAGCCCGTCAAAACCTCTTCCCAGGTATTCAATCCCAGCAAGAAGTTGTCGTTCTCGTCGATCTCCAGAGCTTCTTTGAGAGCTGAGTTGGTGCATACGGTGATGTTTTTTCCACCATAAGCTGCTATGCCTCTTGCTATTTTCCTTGCAGCCGTGAAGCTTTCAAACTCTCCTTTCACCTGCTGTGCTGAGACCAATCTTGAAGTGATGTTGGAACCATAGAGAGTGGTGCTCACCAAAATGAAAAAGCCAAGGCCCAAGCGTAGCATGTGGGATGAACGAGAGATTTTTGGTTTTTTCGAAAGCCTCCTGTGGCTGGTTTTGGACTTGAAGACAAAGGCCTCAAACACGCCAACAAGGGCATCNGTTTTTTCGAAAGCCTCCTGTGGCTGGTTTTGGACTTGAAGACAAAGGCCTCAAACACGCCAACAAGGGCATCAGCGATTGAGCGTGTGATTGACCAGATGCAATCGAAGCGATTGCCCTTGCCCTTGTTCAAACAACAGAAGCACTTGCGGATTTTGTCCATGGCACTTTGTTGGGACTGATCGGACTCTCGGAGGTCTTCGGGTTCTTCCGGCTCTGTGCTGGAATCTTCGGCGACCTCCTTGTTCCCTTCGTCCTTGTAGTCCAAGAACCTGTCAAGGCCTTTCATGGCCAGAATGAAGAAGAGCACCACTGATGCAAAGAAAAGCCAAGCTTTCGGACTGAAGACCCCAAACCACCACCACCAGAATCTTTTAGAGGTCCAGTCATCTGAACTCAAGACATCACACGTGCTCTTGGATACCATGAAGACTGGAGATGTGTACAGCTCAATCACGAAGGTCATTGCTTGCCTCCGACCAGTCAAGCTGAATGCCCCAGTGCACAAGTCCACATAACCCAGTCCCGTTGCGAAGGCACACAGATCGAAATTGTTGGAAGGCCACTTAGCCCATTGCTTCGGAAATCGTTCCTTGTACTTTTCAAAAGGGTCCTTGAAGTCAATG
>BGPT01002347.1:318-13065 GCA_003297045.1 Symbiodinium sp. clade C Y103 | reverse complement strand
GGTTTCAATGGCATATGATTCTCTTCAGCCTCGTCGCTCTCGCTATCTTGTCCTCCCATTTTTTTGTGAAGGATGCCAAGCAAACTACACAAACCACATGCGGCTGCCACCACAAAAAGACTAAAAAGTGTATACCATGGCACGCCACCCTTGTTGTCACAAAGAGCCTCTGCTGAGGTCCCGTGGCAGCTATCTCCGGCCTTGTCCAAGAAGACTGCAAATTTACCAGGTGCAAATCGGAATGTTTCGAGAGTCCGATAAGCTCGTTTGGATACGACAGCTCCTTGAGGCAAGTAAAACTCAGGNCAGGTGCAAATCGGAATGTTTCGAGAGTCCGATAAGCTCGTTTGGATACGACAGCTCCTTGAGGCAAGTAAAACTCAGGTGTTGGGTTTTGGTAAAAGTCGCAAAGCTCACCCCGGTTTCGGAAAGTCTTCCAAGCCTCTTCCGTCAAAAGTGCGGCATTGCATGTGCCGCCTTTCAAGCCCGTCAAAACCTCTTCCCAGGTATTCAATCCCAGCAAGAAGTTGTCGTTCTCGTCGATCTCCAGAGCTTCTTTGAGAGCTGAGTTGGTGCATAAGGTGATGTTTTTTTTTCTATAAAAATCCGTTGCTATGTCTCTTGCAGCCGTGAAGCTTTCAAACTCTCCTTTCACCTGGTGTGCTGAGACCAATCTTGAAGTGATGCTGGAAGCATAGAGAGTGGTGCTCACCAAAATGAAAAAGCCAAGGCCCAAGCGTAACATGTGGGATGAACGAGAGATTTTTGGTTTTTTCGAAAGCCTCCTGTGGCTGGTTTTGGACTTGAAGACAAAGGCCTCAAACACGCCAACAAGGGCATCNGTTTTTTCGAAAGCCTCCTGTGGCTGGTTTTGGACTTGAAGACAAAGGCCTCAAACACGCCAACAAGGGCATCAGCGATTGAGCGTGTGATTGACCAGAAGCAATCGAAGCGATTGCCCTTGCCCTTGTTCAAACAACAGAAGCACTTGCGGATTTTGTCCATGGCACTTTGTTGGGACTGATCGGACTCTCCGAGGTCTTCGGGTTCTTCCGGCTCTGTGCTGGAATCTTCGGCGACCTCCCCTTCGTCCTTGTAGTCCAAGAACCTGTCAAGGCCTTTCATGGCCAGAATGAAGAAGAGCACCACTCCCACAAAGAAAAGCCAAGCTTTTGGACTGAAGACCATAAACCACCACCACCAGAATTTGCTAGAGGTCCAGTCATCTGACCCCAAGAAATCACACGTGCTCTTGGATACCATGAAGACTGGAGAGGTGTAGAGCTCAATCACGAAGGTCATCGCTTGCCTCCGATCAGTCAAGCTGAATGCCCCAGTGCACAAGTCCACATAACCCAGTCCTGTTGCGAAGGCACACAGATCGAAATTGTTGGAAGGCCACTTAGCCCATTGCTTCGGAAATCGTTCCTTGTACTTTTCAAAAGGGTCCTTGAAGTCAATGNGTTGCGAAGGCACACAGATCGAAATTGTTGGAAGGCCACTTAGCCCATTGCTTCGGAAATCGTTCCTTGTACTTTTCAAAAGGGTCCTTGAAGTCAATGAAGTATGGGTCAATGCCATTCTCACCGCCTCTGATGACTGTGTGGTCAATTTGAACTTGGGACTGGTTCAGCTCTTCCAGAGCAGTTGCCCAAAACTTTGCTATCTGACCTTTGCACTTCTGATGTGTCAGGTATTCAGCATGATGGTGGTCGTGGCACTCGGTGTTTCCCAAGTCGCCTCCAACCAAACTGTTCTCTGGGTGGAAGACCCGGAGAGAATCGCCCTGCAGAAATGCGGCCATTGACTTTTGGAAGTACTTGTCACTCCCCTGTCGCAGGTTCCCACAGGNTGCAGAAATGCGGCCATTGACTTTTGGAAGTACTTGTCACTCCCCTGTCGCAGGTTCCCACAGGTTGCATAAGAATAGGGCTGCCCCAATACACCCCAGGCCCAATTCAAATGGCAATTCTCTCGGTTGACATAGCACCACCTCGTGTTGCACCAAGGTGATTCAGAGGATACGCCGCATTTGAGCTGTGCTGCAGCATGGCTCTGGTACAAGTGAACTGCAAAGTCTTCATCGATTTTGTGGTTTCCACAGCCAATACCAAATTGCTCATGGGGCAATCCGTGGAACACCAATCTTGCCTTGGCAAACTCCAAGTGCTCTCCTATGCATGGGCACTTCTCGCTGCCCTCCTCGTGTGAGGATCCAAGTGGAGCCCCACGAAGTGCCAGCAAGGGTGCCAAAGTCGCAAAAGCCCTGAAGAATGTCATGACTGGAACTGATCCTACTTCTAGGATGGAACTGATCCTACTCCTACTGATCCTACTCCTACTAAAAAATCCTGAAATTAAGCCATTCATTTCGCGGGTTCGGGAATTTTGGCCCATATTCAAAGAGGAATCCGGGTCCGTTGAGAGCGAGGCACAGACTGCAGATTGCCAGAGTGAAGCAGGGTCAATGGATTGATTTCAGGGAAAATCGACAGGATACCATGGCTCACAATTTTTAACCCCAAATCCATAGGGGTGAAAGATGCGAAACATGGTGAAACACGGTGAAACCTGTCAGTTTTCCCCAAAACCAAGTCTGGAGCTCGAGCAATTTTTGAAGCCAACGTCGCCCGGGTGTCCAGCGCAGGCTTGACCAGGTGAGCGATAGCTGATNTCAGTTTTCCCCAAAACCAAGTCTGGAGCTCGAGCAATTTTTGAAGCCAACGTCGCCCGGGTGTCCAGCGCAGGCTTGACCAGGTGAGCGATAGCTGATAGCAGCTGGTTGATCAGTTTGAATGGTTTCAACAATTTCAACAGTTTCAACCAAACAAAAAAATACGAAAATAGAAAAAATACCATATGAATATGAACACTATCTTGGAGTCCGCACAAGGATTGAAAAGAATCTTGAGAAGTTTGAAACAAATATGGATAGGCATCATTCTTGGAAAATGTCTCAGTCCTATTGCCTGTAACAGGAACCACGATCCAGACCACAAAATTTTGCACGAAGCAAATGGCAAAATTCAAGCACAATCATCTCTGGACTGCGACGTTCCTTCGTGCTCGTGATTTTAGAAAACGATTTTTTGCACGCAGAAGCACACCAAAAAGCACGATCTAGACCACGTTTTTTTTTTTCACGCAGAAGCACACCAAAAAGCACGATCTAGACCACGTTTTTGCACACAGAAGCACACCAAAAAGCACGATCTAGACCACGTTTTTTTTTGCACGCAGAAGCACACCAAAAAGCACGATCTAGACCACGTTTTTTTTGCACACAGAAGCACACCAAAAAGCACGATCTAGACCACGTTTTTTTTGCACGCAGAAGCACACCAAAAAGCACGACCTGCTTGCTGTTGTTTAGTTGTTGCTTGGTTGCCCTCCCCTTGTTTTCTGGGGCTCAAGGAGAATTTAACGAAATTAACATACGACAATGATATAAATAAACATATATATATATAATAAATATGGTTAAAAACACACCATTCATTTCTCAACTTAACAACCCCTTCTTTTCCCAATTTGTGTGGTTGACTAGACATGGGCATTTGAAATATTCTAATAATTAGTCACATCTTTTTTGGGGCGTAAATTCCAAAGCCACTTGTCTATCTGAAGACATCATTCGCTCCGGAACAGCCGCAGCTTTTTTCAGCTTGCAAAGATAGGTCCTGGCAAACTCTGAGTCCCAAAGCATGCCGATGCCGGCAGCGGAATGGAAAGTGAATAAAGACTTTTTCTGGCTGTTGGCAGAGCTACTCGGCTCCATCCTCGGTGGCGCATGCAGCACCAAGGAGACTAAGGACAGGTGGGATAACTTGCAGGAGGTTTTGAGGATGGCCAGCAATGCAGTTTTGGAACTGAAGGACCGGTCGGCGCTTTGCAAAATAAGCTTGGTCCTTTGCGCAGCCTGGGAGGCGAAGGTCAACAGAGAAGTGCCCAGCTGCCTTCCTGTGGAAGATGGGCAGTTGTGCTTCAAAGGCTATGTGAATGACGAAGCCGACGACTTGCCTCGGCTGCTGAGGAATGCGGATTTTCATCTGCCAGAGTTCGATGCTGCAGAAAGGGATCTGGCGACTCTCATGAGCCATTGCCGTGAGAGCGGCTTCGAAGATTTGCGAGAGGACATGTCNATCTGCCAGAGTTCGATGCTGCAGAAAGGGATCTGGCGACTCTCATGAGCCATTGCCGTGAGAGCGGCTTCGAAGATTTGCGAGAGGACATGTCCACGGCGCAAAATGCTCTAGCATTGGTTGTGGACAAGCTGAACGGCAGGCAGGTGACAGAGGAAGTCAGCTAAAGCGCTCAGACTGGGACAGGGCCATGCCTGCGGGCAGCTCGTGCCCACGGGCACCCCGTGCCCGCGGGGCACTTTGCTTCACGCTGCCTCTGAAATTGGGTTGAAGCGTTTTTAGAATTTTGTCAAGTTTAAATTAAACGACCCAATAGATATCCGAACGCTGAGAGTTTGGGAAAAACATCAAGTGATTGGGAAGCTAGTCATTCATGGGGTGTTTTGCTGCAAAGATTTCCTGTCGGCCTGACAACTGATATTTTTCCGCAGCCGTTTTGGTTCACGTCTTCGGCATCGACATGGGGAAGTTGTCGAAGCCAAAACCTTCTCTACTGCCTGGCCGCCTGGTTCTTCAACATAGAAAATCTTGCACGATAGCAGCAGGCAAGTGTGGTTTATGCCACTGGGCTGACAAGAAAGAGGCGTGGAAGGCTGCACTGAAGGATCCTTCATGGCTTCATGTGACTTTGAAAGGGAAGGTCGCAAGAGNTGGTTTATGCCACTGGGCTGACAAGAAAGAGGCGTGGAAGGCTGCACTGAAGGATCCTTCATGGCTTCATGTGACTTTGAAAGGGAAGGTCGCAAGAGTTGGCTGCTCTGCATGCTGTCTTGCTGACATTGGCAGCCCATGGGCCAGTTTCTCGCAAAAGCCTTCGGCAATGAAATTACACCACCTGAAGCGACATGAATCTTCCAAGTCGCATGTGGCAGCTGTGGCTGCAAGCTGTGGCGCAGGCCATGTCACCTTGGCCCCTGATCTCCAAATATTTCGCGATGCTCTGAAGAACATGAGAAGTGGTGGTAGTCAACGTAATAACGGTGCTGCCTCCGACAAGAAAGCACAAAT
The DNA here is from genome assembly GCA_003297045.1 of Symbiodinium sp. clade C Y103. Classification (NCBI taxonomy): domain Eukaryota; class Dinophyceae; order Suessiales; family Symbiodiniaceae; genus Cladocopium; species Cladocopium sp. clade C. Next base: position 7,915 of record BGPT01002347.1, on the reverse strand, counting down.
TAGATGGTGCTTGTCAGAGGCATTTCTCGAAATGGGACGTGAGACATTGCGCACCGCATTGTCCATTTGTCGAGAGATGAAAGAAAGGGCCGCTTATTGATCAGATGGCGGGCTTGCACCCCCAGTTTGACTTCAGCAAGCGGTGTGCTCGGGTTTTTGCCGGTGCNCCGCTTATTGATCAGATGGCGGGCTTGCACCCCCAGTTTGACTTCAGCAAGCGGTGTGCTCGGGTTTTTGCCGGTGCAGGGTTTTGCAGATGACTTGGCCGGGTCTTTCAAAGCAGCTCTGCAAGAGTTCTGCAAGCCTCGCGTGTTTAAGCCTCGGGGCTTTGTTGAGCGCCAGCCGGCACCCATGGATGTAGAAGTGGAGCAAAATGTTCGTTCCAAAACTGGTATACTGACCACGGATGCAGCAGCTCCAGAGCTGCTATCATCTGGGCTGCTTTCCGGTCGGAGACCGTACGCTAGCAGTCATGCCTGCGACGACTATTTGACTTCGGTCAAGGTCATCGGTCGAGATGGACCACATGCATCCACGAGGTTCGTGAAGCGTGGATTTAGTTGCAGTCCTGATCTGCAAGATCTGATGAATGAGTTCATCAGTGGCACAGACAGTTTTGCCCAAAAGGTTTTCCATAGTCCACTCTACATGGGTTGGTGGAAAGAGCTCGTGAGCGAGGATACCGGGGGACCTGTCAGCCTTGCTGCGGCAAAGCACAGATTCGCATCTTTTCTGGTTCCCTTGAGTCGCTTGTCGGACAATGTGTCTTCAATGATAAAGTTGTCCCATAAGATCGCTGTTGTTCGCGGAGACAACGGTGCGTGGGCTTCCAAACTGTTGACTCACTTTTCTGGTCGCAAGGCGGCTCTTTTGGGAATGGCCACTGATGCAGCTGCCACTTGCTGTGATCTAACAAGGGCCCTGGATGCCGAAGATGCCGACATCTCCTCAATGAATGGTCAAATTGAGCATTTCGCCAACTCCATTCAGTGTCTTTTTCTGTCTGAGAAAGTGCTGACCCTACCGACCTACACCAAGGGGCTGTGCGATGCTTGCAGTAGAGAACCTTTGCGCATCATGCACAACGGCGTTGCGCGGGAAGTTGTGGTCACGCAAGAAGACAAGACGTATGCTTTGAAGGTCATGAAGGAATGGGTGGAAACAGTAATGAAAATCATGGAAGCCGAGTTTCCCTCGTGGCATTTGCTGACTTGCTTCGATGTGTTTCAGCTTGCTGGCACCTCTCAAGACAAGAAGCGGGGGCTCGGTGTGGATGCCGCCTTGAAGAAGTTAGCACAGGTATTTGAAGTGAACCAGAAAGAGCTGCAAGCGCAATATACTTCTGTGGTGCCGTCGGCGCAAGCTTTGCAAAAGAAAAGCGGTTTGGACAATCGCTCTGCATGGGCGGAAACTTTGCGCCGCTTTGGGTCTCGTTCCGACATGAGAAACAAATATCCTGTGAGTGCTTTGAAGAAGGTGGTCGCATCCTACCTTGCCTGGACTGCTGCCAGCTCGGGCTGTGAGCAAATGTTTTCATGCCTCAAGCGCAGTCCAGCAGAACTTGCGAGTTCCAGACAGGACACTGACCGGCGTCTGGCGGTGGTCGTGGGAAGCGACCCTCAATTTGATGAGGTGGTGTTGGAAAAGGCGCGGGGCCTTTATGGAAGCATGCTTCCGTCTGGCCGCAGCCGCACAGCCAGTCGTCAGCCTCGCATTGATTGCGGCCGACAAAGCCAAGAGAGATCCACTTCCAAGCAGGCGTGGATCCGAGCGCGGAAGCGCGCCGTGGACAAAGCGGCCGAGGAAGAAACTGAGCTCCGCACTCCTGCAAGGCGTCCCCCAGTGGAGTTGCCCGAGAGCATGGCCAAGGAGTCTGCTAAGCAGACCTTGGCAGAGAGGAAGAGGAAGGCCGAAGCCTATCTTGAAAACACTTTGCTGCAAGAAGAAGTAACAGATGAAGTGAAAGCCGATGCCGCCAAGAAAACAAAAACAGACGCTGCGAATGACAAAGATCGTCACAAAAAGTTTGTGACTATCAATGCAGCTGTTGCACTGACCCAGCAGCCACAGAGTCAGAAGTGGGCTCTGGCAGCGCTTCCGCAACCAGCTTGGTTGCAAGTGCATGCGCAGCATGCGCGAGACTTACAGAAGAAACTCCGCGAGGTTGGGGTTTCCAATTTCGTCGAGGACTGACATGAAAACGATTTTTGTTTTGACCAAAACTTGTAATAATTAAATATAATAAGTTGTTTTGTTTTAACGCTCGGCTGATCATTGATTTTGTCGTCCAATCGGAGCCCGGAGGACATGAAGGCAGCCCAGCTGATCATCGTAGATGATGCTTCGGCACCTATCGGGCGCACCCAGCGTCTCTTTGCCGCTCTCATGGGGTGCGTGCTGATGACATCGTCGGTGCTTCAGGGGACTGGCGGGTACAGGTTGACCTTCAAGCGTGGTGTGGCCCACGCAGTTCGCATCTTTGTGTCCGATGCTTTCAAGCAGGAGGCACCAGCCCTGACGCTAGTGGTCCGGCAGGCTTGCGCTTGCCGCGAAAGCTGGCGAGCCGTGACTTTGGCAGATGCTAGAAAAAAAGAAGGCTGGAGTTGGGGCATTATCCTGCGAGGGACGACTGAAGACCTACCAGCTGGAAATGCTCGGCGGTGTAAGAAGCTTTTATCTTTGACCGGGGACGAGTTTGTTGCATGGGCAACACAGTCGTTTGCTCGAAGTGACCTGAGCGCTTGGGTCAAATGAGACACGAACCGTTGAGGGCAAGGGAAAAAAAAGATGCGGGAGCTGCCTTCCGACCTTGCTGTCTAGACTGGCTGAACATTTTTAACTCACATTCTCGGTTTCATTTTTTGTTCCCGGCTTTGGCTCAAACTTAGAAGCACTTACGCCCTTTTCAAAACCATGGCCAATCAAAAAAGCTTGGTGCGCAAGCATGTGGTGAAAGCACAGCGGCAAAGCCAGGTCGGGGATAGAGAAACGCCTATACAGCAGCACCCCCTCCAGTTGTTGCTGATATCAATGCTTTTGCACAGAATTGGAAGCAGCGACTAGGATTGTGGCAGAAGCCACGACCGGGTCAGCCTGTGACTGTGGCGACTGACTGTTCGGGCTACGGATCCGAACTTTTGGCTTTGAGGCTTTTGGGCCTGCAAGCTTCTGTTAAATCAGTCATGGCTTGCGAGAGCAGCAAGTCCAAGCAAGCGTTGCACCGTGCTATGTCGGAGTTATGCGGCATTGACACCAGTCAGTGCAAATATTACTCTGATATATTCTTGCGACTCAATGATGATGCTCCCAGGGCAGACTTGTACACTGCTGGCTACCCTTGTCCAAGCTACTCCCGCTTGGGAAAGCGGAAAGGAACTGCTGAGAGACGTGGCATGGTGACACTGCAAGGCCTGCTGTATGTGTCTGCCCAAAGACCACGTGCGATTTTGCTGGAACAAGTCGCCGCTAGGCAGGTGTGGCACTTTGTCCTCAAAATTCTGAAGTTGCTAGAATATGAAGTGAAGTATGCGATTTGCAACACCCGGGACTTTGGCATCCCACAAAGTCGGCCACGCCTCTATGTGGTGGCTGTATGTAAGGAAGCTTTAATGAAACCCCTCAAGTTTCCGGAAGCACGGAGCACAAAGCCCCGCCTACACACGTTCCTGGACAAAGAAAACTGGGGACAGAACGGTTGCAGTTGCCAGAGTACGAGCGCAAGCTCGGTAATCGCATGTGGACCGAAGGCTTTGTGCTGGACGTCGGATCGTCTCCCCAATTCCAACATGTGACTTGGGACGCAGCACCGTGTCTGACAAAAACACGGTGCAAGCAGCACGGATATTATATCCCGAAGCTGCTTCGACGTTTGACTGGTGTCGAGATGGGTAGGCTTCAGGGTCTGCCCTCTCCCGTCATCGAAGCTCTGATGACGACCTGTCGGGTCAAGGGCTTGCCCAAAGGCTCCTTCGAAGAAGCAGTTGGGGATGCTATGAGCATCAATGTCTTGCAGAGCATGCTGCGGATGGCATGTGATTGCGCCGGTCTTTTTGCTCTTCCGGCCAGGAAAGACTTTTGGCAGCATTGTCCAGAAGACAAATGCCACCAACTCAGCAATGCTTTATGGGCAAAATATGCTTGAGACTGAGTATGTTGCGGCAACGGCTTTAACGTCGCAACCGTTGAACGTCGCAGACCTTTCCCGGGTCCAAACCGGGACGTTACAGGCCTCGGGTAGTGGGAGAGTGAGGTTCGCACTCACCTTACCCGGGTTCAACCTGGGTTGGCCTTGGGTAAGGAGAGTGTGGGTTGTTGTAAGCATAGTGCCCACGTTACTGTAACACTATCCTTAAGAAGACGCTCCCACTACCCGAGCCTAACCTGGTTCAGACCCGAGTAGCCGGAGGGTGAACTTCGCACTCTCCTTACTCGGCCTGCGTCACTGGGCGCCTATGTTTCTAACTTTGAAACTCATCGCTGCAGAGGGAAGAAAAAAATAGGTGACGACGCATCGTCCTGCCACAGGCGAGTGAAATGGGCATCATTTATTTTTTTCAACATGATGGTATGTCAGCATTCACATGTCACTTCGAATTCATCTCTTCATGTTCCGCAGCCGTTTCTCCTCTCTTAGTTCTGGGTTTTGGCAGAAAACCGCGACTGTGCAGGCTGGCCCAAATTGTTTTGACTTGTTGATGTTTTTTGTCGTCACACCCAAACATGTTTCGTTTTTCACTTTGTCGCTACCCAGGTGCCATGGCCGTCCGGGGAGAAGTTCCAGAGCCTGAGGGCCCGCCTCCCCCGCGAGCTCCCCCGGTAGAAGACCGCCGGGATGATGAAGACCGCCGGGATGACTCGCGGGACGGCCCAAGCCGCGAAAGGCGGCGAGAAATGGACGGGTTGGGAAACCCTGAGGAGGAACGCCCTCATGGGCGCCGGCGCCACAAACGGCGCGAGGACGAGGCCGCCGACCGTTCTAGAACGAGAGGCAGGGCCAGAGAGTCCCGCGCGAGCCGCGCTGATGGTTCCGGTGCCCGGCCGGACACTACTAGTTGGCGCAAGTGCACCATGCAAGCAAGATGTTGGAGGAGGAGACTATGGTTTTGACAACCATGTTCGGTGTTCCAAATATCATCGGGCTTGCATCTACTTGTATACAATGGCAATCTCCCATGGGAGCAAGCTCTGGGCAGGGCTGCCCGAGAGCTCGGCTACGACCGTAGCAACGCTCGGTCTATGGCCCCAGCGCGGCGCGCGGAGCCCCGCCGGTCTGCATCGCGCGAGGAGCACCACCGCTCTTCGTCGCCGCGCAGGGAGCACCGCCGCTCTTCGCCGCCGCGCGGCTCTGGCGTGGTCCTGCGAGAGAAAGGCACGAGTGGGAGCAAGGAAAATGAAGAACGCCTTGCAACAAAAAAACAAGGGAGCTTCGGCCAAAGCGACCTCAGCTAAGGCTAAGGCTTCGGAACCTTCTGAACCGGAGAAAAAGAAGGAGAAGGCAAAAAATGAAAAAGAAAAGAAGGACGACGACGACGACGACAGCAAGAAAAAGGTCAAAAAGGAGTCGTCGTCGTCGAAGTCCAAGGACGGATCTTCGGATTCGTCCTCGTCGTCTTCGGACGACTCCGGCAACGGGGACAAACAAAAGTCGTCGTCGCCGGAGGAGAAGAAGAAGAAAGCCCCGCCGCCCAAACCTGCCGGCAAGGCCAAGGCCAAGGCCGGCAGTGGCGGGTCGGAGAGCCGCTCTGGCCGCCTTCGACAGAATCGCATGATGGCTGTGGCCGACATGTACGCGGCGCAAGCTGCTCTCATGCGTTCCTTGAGCGCTGATGACTGAGGGGCCTTGTTTTTTTCAGCCTTGGCCACGGCCATATGACAAGGCTTTGGAAGACACACTTCCCAGCGGAGCTGCGAGCGTGGGCCCGGTTTCCGCTCGGACTTTCACAGTGACAGCAGAAGTGTGTAAAAAAGAAAAGTGACCGGGCAAGCGTGGTTTTTGAAAAATAATCATTAATATCATCCCCCAACGACAATAGTTGGAATAGACTTGGGTTGATGTAGGATGGTAATATAATGCCCAATGACTGTTACTCATTTAATTCTGTCAATTCTTCTGATAATGTGGAAATTCTCCTAAAATCGCAAAACTGATTTGTTCACCCTTTTACCAGAACCAAAAAGTCATGCCACACAGAATCGTTCATTTTTTGTGTGTGCCTTGAAGGCATCCGCTGCATTCATGCGCAGGATTTAGTTTTCCTAATGCGCAGGCTTGGGCTCAAGACAAGAGTTTCCCGGACGAACTGCTGTGAAATGACTGCGGTCAAAAACGCAGCATCGTGGAAGTTGAATGCTTCAGAAAAAGCTGAGCTGGCAGAGAGGGTGAAAAATGGCGAAGATGAAACTGCTGTCAAAAGAGAATTACAAAACAAGAAGGCGCAGGCAAGCGCAGACCGCAAGGCTGCAGCGGCTGCGGTCGCAGCCAAGTGTGCTTTGCAAGCCACGAAGGCAGCGGCAGGCAAGGGAAAGGCCAAAGCTAAGAGCAAGGCGGCTGCAGCACCAGCTGCCGCTGCACCATCGGGTGCTTTGGAAGAAGACCAGTTGAACAACGCAGCCAACAGGGCGTATTATTCCCTTGTGCTGGAAGACAGCCAGCTGGTGCTGTCGCACTTTGGCGGCGAAGACTTTCGCCAGCAAATGCCGCTGGTCATCACAGGAGCAGCCGATGCCACCACTGGAGTTCAGGAACCCTTTGTTAAAAGCAAAGCACAAGCAGCTTTGAGCAGTCACGGAGTCTACCGAGCAAGCATTTCGATCTGGTGGGTTAACCCCCTGGCTTCTCCCACGCCGGGTGTACCAATGTCGCGCCGCCGGGTGGAAGATTTGGCAGAGTTCTACTACGGTTCTGAAGGCGAACCTCGGTTCCACACAGACCGGATGATCGAAGTTGGAGTCGCCAAGAGCGACTGCGACACTGATCGCCCGTCAGGGCTGCAAATGGTGAGCCCTGAAGAAGTGCTCCACGCGACTTTCTGTGGCTGCGCCAAAGCAATCAAGTTTCAAGGATGAAAAATAATCGATTTTTCTACCCCTTTTTAATCCCGGTCTATTTACTTTGCTTCATTTTATTGAAGTTGCAGCATTTTGCCAAGGCTCAAAGGAATGCTGACAGAGGAGGAGTTCAAGAAGAAGATGGAGAAATGGCGCGCCGTGCTGTTTTCCATTCCTTGCACTTTTTCGGAGATGACCATGAGTGAGATCTGGAAGCACTTGAATGTTCTCGGTGTTTGCTAAGTGGATAGCTGGAAATAACCTAGATGCTAAAAGTTTGCTAAGTGTCTGGCAGACACTTAGTACACCCATAGTATGTAGCTAGCATGTAGGGTATATGACATGTTAACCNAAGTGTCTGGCAGACACTTAGTACACCCATAGTATGTAGCTAGCATGTAGGGTATATGACATGTTAACCATTTAGCTAAGATAGCTATCTACCCTCCTAGTTTACGAAGGGATAGCTTAAAGGGGTTAAATAGATAGCTTTTGGCTAAGTGGATAGCTACAGGTTAGCTAAGTGTTTAGGGCTGCAGAAGTTAAGTGC
>BGPT01002346.1:71736-86093 GCA_003297045.1 Symbiodinium sp. clade C Y103 | reverse complement strand
CTTTAAGGAATCCAGAGCCATTCGCCAAGTGACAACCCGTTTCCACGTGATATCCCGTTTCCACACAATTTGTGACATTTGGCAAACGGTGTAAATTTCCGTACAGTTCCTAGCGCTAAAATAGTCCGCTTTCCAGTGGTGGTGCGAAAAACAATGACAGTGACCCTGCGAANCGCGAAAGATGAGACGGTCACAGTGAAATGCCGAAAAAAATAAGCGCCTTTGTTTTCCACGTTTCCAGACATATTTCCGTTGCTTGGAATGTCCCTTGCTCTCTGGATGTTTGAGTGTGAACTTTGAACTTCAGGATGGCGCTCTCTAGCTCCATGTCGACNNNAACTTTGAACTTCAGGATGGCGCTCTCTAGCTCCATGTCGACCGAATGTCCTCAGAGCCGGCAGAAATCTGATGCGTCCGTCACAGGACTGCCGCCACCGATGTGTTCGTACAGCATTTCTCAACTTTTTGAGAAAATGGAAAAGTGGAGCTGGACCACAAATCTGGTGCCCTGGTGAACATCAGAATGGCTGATAAACGCCTTTTCCTCCCTTACATGTTTTGACGCATCCACNTTGGTTTCATCCGCTAGTTTTTCTAAGGATTTACAGTCTAGATGCTCTAGGTGAGTGATGCAGACTTCCCACTCGCAACTTTCACTTTGTAAGAAGTTTGTTTTTGGACACATTGGTCGATCTTCACGGCCGCTGGTCTTTGGGTGGAAATCTGCTCATTCAACCCTGCTACGCACACTCTGCTGGGGAGCTGTATTTCAAATTCATTAGTGCACCGGGGGGACGCGCTTAGTCCTCGCCGATGCAACATCCAAACTTTGAGTATGTTTGTCTCCCTTTAACACAGGCACCGTCAAACTCGAATTTGTTCTGCGTNAACTTTGAGTATGTTTGTCTCCCTTTAACACAGGCACCGTCAAACTCGAATTTGTTCTGCGTGTGATTCGAACCAAGTGGAAAACTGGACTGTCAGGGTGTTCATGCCGTTTGCGCAGAACAGATAGCGTTTCAGTGGGGGTTCTTGAGAGGTTTTCAATGGATTTGGGCACAAATGACACTTCCATTTGCCAGGAAGTTCCCCCTATTGTGACGATGGAGGGGAGGCTCCGGCGGCGGAGTTGTCTAGTTGGTGACATTCCAAGGAAACTACAGTGAAAATATGTTATTTCACTTTGCAAGATGTGGCATGTACATCGCGTTGGAAGCACAGTGGCACCGCAGCTGGCTGCGCTTGAGAATGTGTCTGGACCGGCCAGAAGCATGAACTGAACATTTTGAAATGTTCAGTTCTTGATCACCCAATTGTTTCTGACGTGAGCGCAGATTCTTGCATAATTCTAGGAGGAAAAATTGAAGCCGCTCCCTGCATCTTTGAGGTCTCCAAGGATGCTCAGCTCCGATGATTCTTTTAAAGTTAGCACTGGGGATTTACGGGGGAGAATGTGGTATGCTTGATGGATAATGATAATAAAAACTATATTTTGTAAATGTTGATTGAATTCATAAACTATTTTATTCCCCACCTGCCAGGTGAGGGTTAATTACTAGATTTTATCACAGTTGTACGCGGGGCGCGCGGGGGGGGTGGACAACCTCCCGCCGCCTTCCGCCTCCTCCTCGCCAGCTCCAGATCGCAGCAGGCACTGCCGGACCTCATCTGCCAGCTCCAGATCTCAGTGGGCACTGCCGGACCTCAAGCGGGAGCTCCAAATCTCAGTGGGCACTGCCGACCTCAGCTGCCAGCTCCAGATCCCAGTGGGCACTCCCGGACCTCAACGGCGAGCTCCAGATCCCAGTGGGCAACGCCGGACCTCAACGGCGAGCTCCAGATCTCAGCAGGCAACGCCGGACCTCAACCGCGAGCTCCAGATCCCAGTGGGCAACGCCGGACCTCAACGGCGAGCTCCAGATCTCAGCGGGCAACGCCGGACCTCAACCGCGAGCTCCAGATCCCAGTGGGCAACGCCGGACCTCAACCGCGAGCTCCCGATCCCAGTGGGCAACGCCGGACCTCAACCGCGAGCTCCCGATCCCAGTGGGCAACGCCGGACCTCAACTGCGAGGTCCAGATCCCAGTGGGCAACGCCAGACCTCAACCGCGAGCTCCAGATCTCAGTGGGCACTGCCGGACCTCAACCGCGAGCTCCGGATCCCAGTGGGCAACGCCGGACCTCAACCGCCAGATAGAATGCCAGAAAGAATGTCAAATAGAATGCNCTCCGGATCCCAGTGGGCAACGCCGGACCTCAACCGCCAGATAGAATGCCAGAAAGAATGTCAAATAGAATGCCAGAAAGAATGCCAGAAAGAATGTCACAAAGATATGCCAGATAGAATGCCAGACTAGATGCCAGACAGAATGTCAGAAGATATGCCAGATAGAATGCCAGATAGAATGCCAGAAAGAATGCCAGATAGAATGCCAGATAGAATGTCAGAATACATGCCAGAAAGAATGCTAGATAGAATGCCAGATAGAATGCCAGATAGAATGTCAGAATACATACCAGAAAGAATGCCAGATAGAATGCCAGATAGAATGCCAGATAGAATGCTAGATGGAGTGCCAGAAAGAATGCCAGATAGAATGCCGAAATAATAGCAGATATAATGCCAGATAGAATGTCAGAATACATGCCAGAAAGAATGCCAGATAGAATGCCAGATAGAATCTCAAATAGAATGTCAGAATGCATGCCAGAAAGAATGCCAGATAGAATGCCAGATAGAATGCCAGATAGAATGCCAGATAGATTGCTAGAAAGAGTGCCAGCTAGAATGCCAGAAAGAATGTCAGATAGAATGCCAGAAAGAATGCCAGAAAGAATGTCAGAACATATGGCAGATAGAATGTTAGAGCATATGTGAGAGAAAATGTCAGATAGAATGCCGAAAGGCTCTAAATTTCATCAGAGTTGTCCTCTCCTCCTCTTTCCTGCCAGAAAATTTTGCCAGAAAGAATGTCAAAATCTGTATCACACTCATGGTGGGGATCACTCGAAGAAAGTAATTTCTAATATAATTACTGATTTTGGGCCTCTGGGATTTGGTTTGGAATTATAGAATTAAAATTATGGAAAATTTGAATGATGAATTTGATAAATACAATAAAAAAATGAAAAGAAGAGAGTGGGACGTTGTGGAGGCCCAATTTTTACGATATTTTTTTGTGTATTTTTGACATTTTAGATATGTTTATAGATAATGAGATTCCTAAAGAACCTATTATATAAAAGATAGTTAGGATGATAAGCATAGCGGTTCTAGAAATTTAGAGTTTGATGTAAGAACTTGTGACAAATGTTTTTGTATACATGGGTGACCTTATTAATGAAATCTACTTGAATTTGCCATTGCTATGTACATGTTTCTCTGGCAAACTAATGATACATACATATAGATTTTGTTGAGATATGGACATAAGGGCTGTTTCACAAAGCCAGGACATGCACAGGCATGATCAATTCTGCAGTACTGTCTGCAGGCTCTTTTGCTCCAAGGAAAAGGCATCCCTGCTTGTTCCGCTTGCAGGTTATGAGCCCAACGTACCACTCTGTGCTGTGAAATGGCATTGAGTTCAACGAGAAGATCAAGATCGATGGAGCCAAATCCATTCTGGTCAGACCGACAACGTGCTGAACACCAACTACAAGCTCTACGTCCAGCTAACCTAGCAGTACGAACTCCGGACCAATATCTACCACCAGTACCAGCCGATGAGTGGGAACCTGGTGTGGGAGGAGGTGAAGATGAAACGCTTCAACCTGTAGAAAATGGGATACCGAGGGAACGATTGGGAAGTGCAGAACGAGACGGGAGACGTAACAGGGTATGAGACTATGGGGAATGGTCAAGCAACACCTTCCAAACTCCGCCAAGTAGCTGGCAGACTGAGGGGACCCACTGGAGTCTTGAGGTCACAGGGAACTATGCCCACTGGTGTTGAACCTGGACTATCTGGATGGGGTGGAGGTGAACCAAATGAGAATGTGCAGAACCTGGGACGGGAGATGGACACCACAGAGGGCAACCTTCGGGACAACAGGAGGGTGAACTTTCGGGACACTGCCATGGGCTCGAGGGGACCGGATGGAAATGTCTAGACCTCCAACCAGGGTAAGCACAAACGGAAAACTATGGGAGATAAAACCCTAGAGAAAGCGTTGGGTGAGTAGATGTACCAAGAGGCCGTATTGGAGAAGGAGAAAATCGCAAAGGAGAATGAGCTTCTTCATGCCGAGATCCAACGGCTGGCGTACAGCAACGAGCTCAGCATCAACTACCTCATCTTGGGTCGAGGTCGACAAGGCCCCATCGACCCCAAAGAGGGGATCAAGTGCAGCTCCAAAGCACACACCAGGGGGAATAAGGATTCCGATTGGACCGCCACCGGAGGATGATGAGGTAATGATTGCCTCCTGTGCCAACCTTTCCTGAGTTCGAGGAAGCCTATGCTGGAGATGGGGGATGGGGAGTGATGTGGAAACCAATGTCAAAGGCAACAGAACTGGGTCCTGCATGGCCAAAGGGGTACTGGGAAGTACCTTTTCACCGACGGTCAGATGTTCTTTTTGATCCTTAAGGAGTTCAACATCGGCTCCAAGCTACGCATCAAGAAATTAACCAACGTCATCAAGGTGACCGCTATGAGGTCGAGATCCATTAGGTGTTGGAGGATCAAGATTCTAATACTCAGGCCAATATCTTGGCAGCCTTGGCACCAATGGAGCTTTATGAGAAGTTGGCCGTGGTGGAGGTGCTGGGATTTATGCCGATGTCTCTGAAAATCAGCTTGCTGATGCAGGGCAGTGAAATGAGTCTCTGGGATCCCATTGCCATATTTCATGGCTGGACCAAACGACACCAACGGGAATTAGATGCTGCCCAAGAACTTCATGAAAGACCTGGCATTGCTGGTCTGCCTGTTTTGGACTGGATGCCACATCAAGCTCAACCTGCCCCAGGACAACGTGGCGGTGATCGGGCTGGCATCCATGACCATCTTCGAGGTGATCGGGCTAATATTTACGGACATCCACAAGGTGATCGGGCTAGCACTCATGGCCAATTTGGCAGTGATCGGGCTAGCATCCCTGGACATCTTGCAGGTGATCGGGCTAGCATCCCTGGACATCTTGGAGGCGTTCGGGTTAGCGTTCCTGGCCAACATGGAGGTGATTGGGCCGGCACTTCTGGTCAATTTGGCGGTGATCGGGCTGGCACTCAGGGCCACCTTGGCGCGGATCGGACTGGCATCTCTGGTCAACCTGGCGGTGATCGGGCTGACATACATGGTCATCAAGGCGGTGATCGGGTTAGCGCTCCGGGACATCTTGGCGGTTATCAACCTGGGATTCAAGGACACCTGGGTGGTGATCAAATGGGCAACCGAGCACATTTTCATGGTTTTCGGGCCTTTCCAGATATTAATATCAACAACCAGGAGGTTTGGGATGGAGATCAATTCAGGTCTCAACGTGCTGACTAGGGGCAGCGAGATGGTGGAGCTGGACGTGACCAACGCCATATAGATCGCGGTCGCCCGAAGAGGCTTTGAGGTCAACGAATCTAACCATGGCAAAGTTCCCTGCACTAAGCAGCAAGAACGCCTCAGTGGAAGTGCCTGACTGGCTTGCTGAAATCAGACCCTTGATCGGGGATCTCTCCACAAGGGCATCTTCATGGTGGGACCGCATTATGCAGGAAACGATGTATACCTACCAGTAGTATCGCACAAGGCGGTGGCGGAAGTTTCAAAAATGGCAAACCTATAGGAGAGGTTCGTTGCTGAGACAGATTCATTGCTGAGAAGGAAAAATGGCAGAGCGANGGTGGCGGAAGTTTCAAAAATGGCAAACCTATAGGAGAGGTTCGTTGCTGAGACAGATTCATTGCTGAGAAGGAAAAATGGCAGAGCGAACCCATTCATCGATCGAACAATCGTTGCTCTTTCTCGCAGTCATCGGTTCATCGCTGGCCATGTGCATTCACATTGTCGAAGCAGAAACGGTCGCATGTGATTGGCGTCCTATCTGTTTGTCCATCTCCGCTTCACTTTCCTTGGGCATTTGTCTATCCTCGCATTTCCCATCTATCCACCTGTCTATCGATCTGTCCATCCGTTNTTGTCAATGCACTTATCCGCTCATCCGTTCATTTCTCCGTCCATCTTCTTCTCTGTCTATCTTTCCGAGGATCAAACTGTTTCTCAGGCCTTTTGTTATGTATCTATTACCGACTTCTCGATCTTACCATTTGTTCCATTCTCGACCTTCTTGTCGGTATGTCCATCAAGCGGTCCGCAGATCAATTTATTTACGTCTTCGTTTCCCCNAATTTATTTACGTCTTCGTTTCCCCGTCTCTCTGTTTATGTCTCCATGCAATCATCTTTTATTCCAGTTGTTAATTTGTTGCTGCATTGTTTGTTTTAGAATTCATGTACGCACCGCTGCTTAACTTTTCTTCTATGGAGTATATGTTTCTATGGACAAAACGGTGTCTGTCACACGGCTGCGTCATGGAAAGAAGCGCGGGTGGCGCTGCGAGCGGACGACCGCAGGATAGGTGTTTGGGCGCGTGGGATCGACCTGCTGCGTGCTGTCACATATCGACATCATGTCTGATGGGATACATTTGAATCCTGATTTCATCAACTTCTGGGTCGCGTTATCATGGGAACACCTTTCTCGAGCAAAATCCGACTTCATTGACAAGTCATGGTGGTTATCCACTCTATATTTAGCTAGATGTTCTCTGAAATGTTCTCTGAAAGTGCAAGTGTTGTTGTTGTTGTTGTTGTTGTTGTTGTTCTTGTTTTTGTTCTTGTTCTTGTTCTTGTAGATGTATTTGTACTTGTAGTTGTGGCGTAGTAACTGCCCAACATCAAAAATCGTCCCGAAAGCCCTCAGTTTTTAACACTTTTGACATGGAAATGTGCTTCGCGCCACAACGGCGTGCACTTTTTCAGCATCGAGTCGTCATCGAATCGTCAAAAAGTGCTNTTAACACTTTTGACATGGAAATGTGCTTCGCGCCACAACGGCGTGCACTTTTTCAGCATCGAGTCGTCATCGAATCGTCAAAAAGTGCTCCGAACCCCTTACGTTTTTACGATTTTTACTTCCAAATGTGCTTCGCGCCACAGCACCGTGCACTTTTTCGACATCTCAACTTCCAAAACTGCTTCGGTGCTGACAATTTTTAACACTTTTCACTTCCAAATGTGCTTCGCGCCACAGCGCCGTGCACTTTTTCCACATCTCAACTTCCAAAAGTGCTCCGAGAATGACAATTTTTAGCACTTTTTACTTCCAAATGTGCTTCGCGCCACAGCGCCGTGCACTTTTTCCACATCTCAACTCCCAAAAACGTTCCGCACCCGACAATTTTTAACACTTGTTGCTGCAAAATATGCTTCGCGCCACAATGGCGTGCAATTTTTGATCTCTCATCTGCCGAGATGTCTCCGAACCCGCCGCTTTAGCGAGCCTACTTCTCGACCCTCCGGAGCCACAAAACATCGGAAANCGTGCAATTTTTGATCTCTCATCTGCCGAGATGTCTCCGAACCCGCCGCTTTAGCGAGCCTACTTCTCGACCCTCCGGAGCCACAAAACATCGGAAAAATACAGGGTTTCGCGGCTTTCCTACCTTTTCGCGCACCTGCATCTCTTCTCTTCTGACTTTCTTCATTTTCTGATTTCCTTCATGGCTGTGCTTTTCCATCTGTCCNCACCTGCATCTCTTCTCTTCTGACTTTCTTCATTTTCTGATTTCCTTCATGGCTGTGCTTTTCCATCTGTCCATATTGTCGGAAGGTTTAGCTTCTAAATTTCCTTTGACCAGAACTGGCTGGTATCTACGTCATTGGAACGCCTTCGACTAGTTGCTCCTCAATCCAACTTGGAACGTCTTGGACACCCTCAGGAGGTGAAACGGTTGGAGCAATGTGCCACAACCTTGTTGTTAGGTGTCATCCCGGACGACATCAAGGGCGACTTGATTTCCCAGAAAGAATTGTGGCCGGCTGCCATCATGTACAAAATCCTGAGGACTTATTGTCCGGGAGATTGGCGTAAAAGAGCGCAATTGCTTCAAGAGCTGGCCTCTACAACGGCGGCGAAAGATGCGGCGTCAGCCGCAAGCACTCTTCGCTTATGGAAACGGCAGCGTGCTCGTGCACTGGAGGTTGGCATATTACTTCCCGACTTGATGATCCAGGCGAAGGCGTTGGGCGCGATTGTGATGAATGGCTTGCGCAAACAGCCGCAGACATTATGCAACGTCTCAACATTCCGCATGGAAGTCCATCTGGAAGAGAGACCAATTGATGCGGCCGTGGAGCAGTACCTGGAGCTCATCATGGCTGAGATGGATTATAGCTCACATACCGTGGGGACCTTACAGGAGAAGGCGAAGATCCTGCAGGGAAAGCTTCCGCAGGGAAAGACCGGTAACCGTCCTTGCAAGTACTGGGGGACGACGAATGGCTACAAATATGGGCAGCAATGTCGCTTTACTCATGGCCCTGTGCCCAAGGATGGGGTGGAACGCTGCTGGCATTGCAGTGCGCCGGGTTACCGAAAGCCCGATTGTCCGGCCCTGGCAACAGGCAATGGGCAATTTCCGGCGAAAACTGGACGGCGTCAGCCTGGTGGTCAAATCCAAAGCCCTGGTGGAAATGCAGGGGGGTAAAAAGGGAGGAAAAGGTCAACAAAAAGGAACTACCTCATCGCCTTCTACACCAAGCCGAGATGGAAATGGGGGAAGCGGTCAACAAAAAGGTGATGGATCCAACTCCAAGGGTAAGAAGGGAGGAGGAATAGGCGATAAATCATCATCAAAGACTTTAATCGAGGCACAAGCATAACAACTTCCACTGACAGCCTTGGGGACTTAAAAAATTCGATTGGACATGAATCGATCGGCAATTTTTCTACTGCTCGTACAGGGAAATTTATCATATTGTTATTTGCTCTGACGGCGTCAAATAGCGGTATTCGCTGGAACCTGCGGCTTGTATTCATGGAATTGCGTAGAAGTACGGGATGCTGATGCTTCGGTGACAAGCTTGTATTTTTTGTTGAAGAAACAAGGTCCTACAGCGCCTGATGGTACCAAGGTCCAGATATTGGACGAATTTCGGCAAAGATATTCCGGAGTAACGACGGGATCCCAAATATGATATGCAATAATAAATCTATTCCCAGGACTGGTAAGGTTGCAGACCAAGGAGTCCAATCTAACAAAAGCAAAGGCGAAGGTATGGCTGATCTCTTGGAATGCCCCAAAATCATGCGAGCCATTTTCCTTTGAATCAGGTCGATTTGGCTCTCTTCATCCTGTGACAACGGCGTGGCTGCCAGAATCCACAAAGCCGTCGGTTGAACATACATAATCCAGAGTCGGCCAAATATTGAAGTTGGGCGAGTATACAAACTGACCTCTTCTTTGTATGCATAAATTATATAATTTCCCATCTGCTAGGTGAAGGGTACTAGATTTTATCACAGCTGCCCGGGGGGTGGACCCAACCTCCTTCCTCTTCTTCTTCTTCTTCTTCCTCTTCCTCCTCCTCCTCCCGCCTCCTCCTCGCTACCTCCTCCTCTCGCCTCCGCCTCGCCAGCTCCTCGCCAGTTTTAGATTGCAGCAGGCACTGCCGGACCTCAACGGCGAGCTCCAGATCCCAGTGGGCACTACCGGACCTGAACGGCGAACTCCAGATCGCACCAGGCACTGCCGGACTTCATCTGCCAGCTCCAGATCTCAGTGGGCACTGCCGGATCTCAACTGCGAGCTCCAAATCTCAGTGGGCACTGCCGACCTCAACTGCCAGCTCCAGATCGCACCAGGCACTGCCGGACTTCATCTGCCAGCTCCAGATCTCAGTGGGCACTGCCGGATCTCAACCGCGAGCTCCAAATCTCAGTGGGCACTGCCGACCTCAGCTGCCAGCTCCAGATCCCAGTGGGCAATGCCGCACCTCAACCGCGAGGTCCAGATCCCAGTGGGCATTGCCGATCTTTAATTACGAGGTCTAGATCCCAGTGGGCACTGCCGGACATCAACCGCAAGCTCCAGATCGCAATGGACACTGCCGGACTTCAACCGGTATACATGCCAGAAAGAATGCCAAAATATCAGATAGAATGCCAAATAAAATATCAGATAGAATGCCAGAAAGAATATCAGATAAAATATCAGATAGAATATCAAAAAGAATATCAGAAAGAATGCCAGATGGAATGCTAGATAAAATGCCAGAAAGAATGTCAGATAGAATGCCAGAAAGAAGAAAGAATGCCAGAAAGAATATTAAATAGAATGCCAGAAAGAATACCAGCTAGAATGCCAGAAAAAATATTAAATAGAATGCTAGAAAAAATGCCAGAAAGAATGCCAGATAGAATGCCAGATAAAATTCCAGATAGAATATCAAATAGAATGCCAAATAGAATACTAGATATAATACCAAATAGAATATTTAGAATATATGATAGAAAATAAATCAGAAAGAAAATCAGATAAAATACCAGAAAGAATGCCAGATAGAATATCAAGGGAAGAGGAGGAGAGGATAATTCTGATGAAATCTAGAGACCTTCGATCTTTAGATTTCATCAGAATTATCCTCTCCTCCTCTTCCCTGCCAGAAATTTTTGCCAGAAAGAATATCAAAATCTGTATCGTATTCATAATAGGGATCATTCGAATAATTTTTTTTTTGATAATTTTTTATTTATAATATGGATAAATTATTTCCTCATATTTAATTAATTTATTTTTATAAATAAATTATAATATCGGCAAGAATTCCCAAACAATCCCAAACAATATGGGGATATGAAAATAATAAAAGATAATACATGATAATGTATGCTAATGTATGATAATATATGATATTGTTGAAGATAAGGAGGATGATGATAATAATAATAATGATGATATGATTGAGGACGATGATATTGAGGATGATGATATTGAAGATAATGAGGTATAGGAGGATTATCTTGAGGTTGATGAGGTAGAAGATAATGAGGTAGAAGAAAATGATATTGAGGAGGATGAGGATGAGAATAATAATCTTAAAAATCAAATTGAGGATAAGGATGGCATCCTAGCAATTATTTTGTAAAGGCTGCCTTTTAGAGGTCTTTTGGCAAGATCTCTTTAGAATATTTCTATAGAAATTTTCTAGATAATTCTCTTGACAAGATCTATGAGAGAAATCTCTTGGTAAGATTTCCTTTCAAAATCTTTATTAAAAAAATTTTGACTTTTAAAATTCGACTTCCATTTCGTACGAAAGAATTCCATTTATAATTATGAAATTATAATTATATATATTCATTTTTACGATTCGAATCTCATTTCCTACGAAAAAAATATACCTAAATTTCCATAAATTATAATTTTTCTTCAATTTTTAACAATCAACCTCATTATATACGAAAGCATTATATTAAAAATTACAAAATTCGCACCGCGCCACGACGAAAGCGATCAACAACGCACAAAATAAGAAAAATATCGAAATTTAATATTTTCCTTCATTATCATATTTCTAATTTACCACTTCCCAAAACCACCACTTCCCTTAAATCATAATATTTCTCAAATCAATATTTCCCTAAATTTGCATCTCCCTAATTCACTATTCCTTTATATTATTATTTTCCTAAATAATAATTTTCCTTAAATTTCCATTTTCCTCAAAATATCATTTCCCAAATTACCATAATTTTTATTTATTCATAATTTATTTTTTTCTAAATAAATAAAAATATCAAAAATATATTTGTAATTAATTTATATTTATCTATCAAATTCCAAATAAAATCAATTATGTTATTTAAATTTCCAAAAAAATATAAATAATAATAAAAACATAAATTATTTTAATTATTAATTAATTAATTCATATAATTCCATAATATATATTAATATATATTATTCATATCATTAATATTTTTATAATCATATATATTTTAATATATTTAAATTCATATAATATATATTTAAACATATAATATATAATTTTTAAAATTAACCAACTTATAGTTCCGGAATCGCAATAAACAATAAAAATATTATTCATCTTTCAAAATATAAATTATTTATAAAATATTATTAAATTATATTACAATATTTATTAATATTCAAAAATAATATATTTAATCAATATTATTTATTAAATAATTTTCATATATTTATTTTTATTACATTATAAATACATATTAATAATTTTTCATATATATATATATATATTTAATAATTATTAATTTTGGCATAATTTTTGATAGGGGGGCCAGCATGGGCAAACTATTATGACAAATTGTAGGATTCCGGTATATAGAGACGGGTCCAAGGTTCAGGATCGATTTGTGGAATTCTTGGAATATGGATCCAATGGATCCAAAAAATGATGCGGGGGGCAATAGGTACTAGAACACCGTGGGCCCTTGAGGCCATGGCAAGAAACAGCAGGGAGCCCCATGCGGCTCTATAAAATGGTAGGGGTTGACTCCTTGAAGTACCATAAAATTGTCTATTACTGCAACACCCAACACAAAGCAATTGAAAAAGCTGTGATTAGGTATTTCATGATATTTCACATGCCTCCACCAACCCTTGAGAAACGCTTCAGGAGCAACACATTCTGCCTTGCTCAAATTACTTGTAGTATATGCCTGAAGTCAGTGGGAACATGTGGAAGCCGTGCATCAGGAGATATCGAGAGAAATACGAAACAACCTACAAATATATGTGTTCACATTCTTGTTCTCATCCATGCACGCATGCATGTATATACAGTGAAAGAACATATGCACCGGTGATGAGTACACTGCCACGTGGCATCAATATTTGTCAAGCCTGCTTTTCGATTTCCTGTTGCAGCAGAAGATGGACACAAACATCTGAGACATCTCCTCATAATTCCACATATTACAGTATCTCTCCTGAATCTTTGCGAAGTGGGAGGGAAACTCTTGCATTTTTTACCGTCATTTGCAACATGGCTCAAGGCAGACTAACGTAGTGTTCAAATGGCCTGGACAATATCCGAATGCAAAAAACATAGGAAAAGAAAAACATGACCGCAACCAGATGTGTTTATAGATGCCGAGGCAATTTTTGTTTTAAGTTTTAAATGAATCAGGTACTTTTCTACAAAATCAAGGTGTGTCTCCCCCCGAGGCATCTTTGATAAAATGATCACTGGCTTCGGAGAGAAGCAACTAGGGGAAAAAAACTAGACAAACACCTGAACAAATCTAGCCAAATTTCAGCTACAACCTGACTATAAAATGGGAGTGACCCCCCTAAGGGGCTGCAGCTGGAAGCCAAGAAAACGAAATATGGCCGACCATGGCAGACCATAGCAGACCTTAGCCCCCCTCATTTTTTATAGGGGATATTCGCATGGTTATATAAACATTTATAAATCTTATTATTACGTATTCTGTTTATATTATATTATTGTTATATAATATTTTTGTATTTGTTTTCGTTTTCAGATAATATATTATAATGTATAATATATATATATGGGGGTTGTTCGAAATCCTTGTTAGATTTTCATCTGATTCAAGTCCTTGCGCTTCGCCCTTGCGCGGTCTTGCGCGGCTGTGGTTTTAAGCATTTTTCATACTTAACAGCATGCCAAGCTGTCTGAGCTAGCNCTTGCGCTTCGCCCTTGCGCGGTCTTGCGCGGCTGTGGTTTTAAGCATTTTTCATACTTAACAGCATGCCAAGCTGTCTGAGCTAGCCGAAGAGATAGTGCTAGTACTAGTACGAGTACGAGTACTAGTAGTAGTCCTAGTAGTAGTCCTAGTAGTAGTAGTAGTAGTAGTAGTAGTAGTAGTAGTAGTAGTAGTAGTAGAAGTAGTAGTAGTAGTGGTAGTAGTAGTAGTAGTAGTAGTGGTAGTAGTAGCAATAATAGTAGTAGCAATAATAGTAGTAGCAATAATAGTAGTAGCAATAATAGTAGTAGTAGTAGTAGAAGAAGTAGTAGTAGTAGTAGCAGCAGTACCAGTAGCAGTAGCAGTAGGAGTAGCAGCAGCAGTAGCAGTAGCAGTACCAGTACCAGTAGCACTATTAACAGTACCAGTAGCAGCTGCAGCAGCCGTAGCAGCAGCTGAAGCAGCAGCAGCAGCATGGGTAGCAGTATAAATAATAATTATAGTAGTTGGGCTAGGGCACGGAAAATAGACGTTTTGACCGTTTCAGAGCTGTTTCAGACTGTTTTCAGACTCGGTTTTGCTATCATTATCACTGACACAGTGCTAATCAAAATGGTACTAATGCCTTGGCCTGGCGGCGATGTGATTTTGTTCCACCTATT